>BOPP01000021.1:11549453-11572186 GCA_017312745.1 Gryllus bimaculatus
TTTTTACAGTTTACCAGACAATCTGAATGAATTTGAACCATTTTTATTTTACACATTTTGGTATACATGGTTACATATTAAATATTTTGTACAGTTTACTCATCGAAACGGAATAGTTGCGCGTTTACAATATGCTCTGAAGAACCAAAAACCTGGTAAAGCCATACGTATAAATAAAGAGATTTGGAACCAATCAGAATATGGGTCTCCGGTCGGCAACGAGCATATAATGACACAGTTGTTAGATCAGTTACTGTGCTACAATGACAGGTTATCACGATGTAAGTGAGTTTGAACGTGGTCATGTAGTTGGCGCAAGTAAGATGGCCCATAGCATCTCCGGGATCGTGATGAAAAGTGATTTTTTTCGTACGACTATTTCAGGAGTGTACCGTAAATATCAGAAATCCTGTAAAACATCAAACCTCCACTGCAGCCGTAAAAAGATCGTGCAAAAACGGGACCGACGATGACTGACGGCGACAACACGTGACAGAAGTGAACCTTTCAACAAGACATTATCGCTATGGGATTTCGAAGGCGAAGGCCCACTTTTGAACCCGTGATGACTGCACGACACAAAGCTTTACGCTTCGCATGGACCCACCAACACCGACATTCTACTGTTAATGACTGGAAACACTGGACTGATCTAACAAGTTCCATTTCACATTGTTTCGAGCGGATGGACGAGTACGAGTATGGCACCAACCTCATGAATTCATGAACTCTGCATGGCAACAGGCAACTATTGAAGCTGGTGGAGGCTCTGTGATGGTATGGAGCGTGTGCTGTTGGAGTGACACGGAACCACTGATACATCTAGATCAGTGGCTGCCCGTGCAGGAGGCCCAGTGGTTCAGTAAACCCCATAAAATTCCATGAGATCAGAACTTTTTTAAATTAGCTTAATGAAGAGTTAATTAGTGTTTTCTTGTCTTTAATGGGACTCTTCAGCTATGAAATATATCAAATATCCAGTTGACAGCGCGAAGGTCTGAGGCGTCGCGTCACGCCTCCGCGTAGCAGATTAGAAGGTTCAGTAGAGAAACCCCGAGCGGCGAGAAATGAAGGCGAGGAGAGGCCAAAGAGGAAGATGCAGCAAATATATGGCTCGTGCGCTGGTCTCCACGCCAGTGCATAATCCGAAGCTCACCGTAAGGTGGCGCAAATACACGACCTCCACAAATGCTTCTTTGTCAAGAAAGGCAGAGACTCTGGGGAACCCCAAGCTTTCTTCGCCGAACGAAAACTCTTGCCAACTAAGTACCATATTTTTGTGTTTTATAAAGCATTATGTGTGCTGTATCGTCTTCAAAAAAGGATATGAAATAGATGTAGTGATTAAAGAAATATGATATTAATATATTCAACAAATACCTTCTTTATTTTTGAATGTTTACAATTCTTTACTTCATAGTTATAATCAAAGATTTGGTATTCTGATAGCTGCGACAAATGTTTAGATATCTCTTCTGCAAATGAGTATCAGTGTGTTCAGTGCAGGGCTAGTGCTGGTTTGGCCTCGTCGACTGAATGTGAGTGAATTCGTCTGTAAGTTATGTACTTTGTTGCGGTAACGTGAAAGTGTACGTGCATGTTTATTTTTGTATTCCACTCATGTGATCAAGAACGTTGACAGTACTTTAATTTTAATTTAAAATTTACGAATTTTAGTACCTCGTGTGATCGTATACACATGTGAATGAAGTGCAATGTGTGGATAAACGGCTGACTGCTTTTGCCATGTTATCTCTCGAAAAGGACATAATTAATGAAATTAGAGATTTCAATGAAAAAGTAATTGATGTATTCAAGGAGAAGAAAGAAAGAAAAAAGAAAGAAGATTGGACTTCCAGTACAAGCAGCACTGCTGTCGATGTATCTACATTATTGACAGGTGAGTTACTGGAAGGTACGTACGAAAGCTATTATTTGTCTTCCAAAAATAATTCATTTTCATTACAAATATATATTTTATAATCTATATCACTACCATTTTTCAAATAACATTGTGTGGTTGCTTATATTATCGTAGACTGTTGACGTCCCTGAGTTTTAATATTCTAATCCTTGTGGACCCTCTGGGATTAAGAGCACGCGCTCCCACCGGTCTAGATACGTCTCTAACAGGTGACACGTACGTAAGCATCTTTTCTGATCACCTGCACCCATTCACGTCCATTGTGCATCACGACGAACTGGGCAATTCCAGCAGGAGAATACGCCAGCTCACATAATCGTTATTGAGCACATCTGCGGTATCTTGTAACTGATGTTCAGAAGAGATCTTCACCCTCTCGTACTCGTACGAGTTTATGGACAGCCCTGCAAGTTTCATGCCATGTCGTGTTGCGGCACTTCGGCGTGCTCGCGGGGGCCCTACACGGTATTAGGCAGGTGCACCAGTTTTTCAGCTCTTTAGTGTATGTTACGCAATAATCTTTGTTAAAATGCAATTATATGCTATTGCACTTCTATGACCACCATATTGTTTCATGAATTGTTAAATTGAACACCCCTCTACGTACTTGAGGTCAAGGATGAGCGGGTGTATGTGAAGGAGAATTAATTTCAACCACGCGGTTGCTCATGTTTCAAACATCACATTCGAATGTGCGTGGGGGTGAAAAGTAGTTAACTATAACTTCTGTAGAGGTAGAAATTTCATTCAGTCGATCCAAATCGATGTTAAGATCAGATCAGCAACGTTCCATGCTCGAAAAATGATTGTATAGAGCAATTTTAAACACTGTAATAAATTTATATTTTGCATATTTTAAATTTTTCTTACATATTTCGAAAAAAAATACATATATGCGAATATTTTGTTTTTTATTACAATAAATTCCGTTCCTTACTCAATGATCATTTAAACTACTATTCATATGCAGCCACCATCAACCATTATCTGCCAACATCAATCACTAACCACCAGTATCTTCCTCCAGATTATACTAATAATCACCATCATCATCAGCAACAGTGCTAATAGCAACCAGTGTCACCTAACCGGTCAAAAACACAGGTAAAAGATAATCTGTAAATTTATAACATTTTTGTATTTTCATTGCACTACTGTGAAATGTATATTTTGTGTAATGAAATATATACATAGATTTTGAACAAATGAATCGCTGGAAAATAAAACCATATCTCATGTTTCACTACTGGTTTAGCTAAAATAAATGTTACAATGTGTTTTGCATACGTTTCTAGCACAATATAAATGTATCAGACGTGTTTTCTAAAGCGACATGCAAAGCACTTGGACAGCAGCAAATGTAATAAAAGAAAATTTCCATAACGGCGGAATATTATAATATTTTAAGGTTTGTAGAGTGCAGCGCAAACTCTTGGCAAACATTCAAAGGGTAGATTTGATAAAGTGCTTCACAGGGAAAAGAAGAAAACAACTGCTATGAAAATGTTTGGTCCTTCTGGGTACAGTAGATTTGCAAACGTACGAAATGAAACGCTTTGTATTTAATATTTATAAATTATTTATACTAAGTAATTGTACAATCAATAAATTACTTTTTAGAGGTAATATTTATGTTATTAACATGTAATTAAGAGTTTAAAAAAATCACATTACTGATTTCAAGCTGTTAAGTATGAATACAATCTAATATTTAAACGAAGGCGTCGTAATTACGTCATACTACTTACCAAATATTTATGGGAGTTTCAAAATACCATTTTTAGTAACAAAAGAAAGAGATTTATTGTTTTGTAAGATATAACATTTTATCCCGTAACTGCGTCATTCAAATTTATTTGACATAAATTGAAGAAAACAGAAAATTATAAGTTAGCACATAACAACAACAGAATTAGTCATTTTTAATTTACGTTTTTTCGCTCAAAAATTCTAAATATATCTTTGATTTCTCCTTAGACTCTTTCAACGTATTTATATTTTAATGTTCATACCATAAAAGCTATGCTTGTTTACACAATCGATTCAATGCTGGTTTATGTTCTGAAAAAAAACGTAAACACTGAGCATCCATGAAGTATGTTACAAGTTTTCTACCTCCTTAGTTTTTAGAAAATATTTGGTTTGCAAAAAGAGCGGCAATAATACTTATTCATTTATTAGGGTATTTTAATTTAAAAATTAGTTGTTTGCCAATAGCAGTTATTCTATGTATTCCTCCGTTTCTTACATTTACGCTGACAAGGTAAAGACACTTTCGTCAGTTGGGGCACATTTAATGATTGATTTATTGAATAATTGATTGAAGGTTTACAGGTGCTTCACCTCCTATGATCATTGGCACCGTTAGTGTAGTAAATACTTTATTGCAGGGTGTGGCGGTGTTCCTCGCCAACTGGATGGCAAAATCCGGCGCCTACCTACACGTCGGCTTGCAGGAGATTTCTGCCTTCGTCGAGAGTTGATCCTTAGGACCTCCCGACCCAAGTCCTTACAGAGAGAAAGGCAACGATGATTCTGACTCAACCGGCCAGATTTTATGAAGGTTATTGTTTCCAGTGATATTTATCCACTACTATGTTGATTTGAAAGTGAAATTTTTTGGTTCTGGACTAGATGTAGGTGTTTTGTAGGTCGTGTAAATTTTAAACTATACAATTGTTTTGAACTTGTAGAAGAACACACTTTGAGAATATTGAATGAAACTTACTTTAAACTCAGTGTATTAGCTTACCAATGATTTACAATTTGAAGTCTTTCATGAAATGTATTTTATAGAAGTTAAGAACTTTTATTTTCTCGGTACATTCTCTTGAGTGCAGACGATATCCTGTAGTTCCTTTGCGTAGACGATGTGAAAATGTCTGTCCGCCAAAAAAGGAAGTAGGAACGAATCCCCTTGACAGTTGTTGATGCTTATTAGAAGTTGATATTTTAGGTACACCTTTCAAATTAATTAAATTTTATCTTTGCTCTTAAAGAAGCTGAGTGTTTTTCATAAAGTGAGGTGGATGAATGTGATAGTTCCTTGAATTAAATGTTATGTGGCTTTCATATGGATTAAAAGACTATGCTGTTTTTTTCAGAGGACTTATATAGCGTCACAGAGTTTTATCTAAGATGAAATTCAGTTATTCTTTCTGTAATAATTTATATAGAGTTGCGTAAGTGATATAAGTAAAGTACTGTGGTTTGAAAGGTGTTTAATTTAAATAATACCAATTATTCGTCACTCCTTCCATAACTCGGAAGGGCCACCATGAATTAATGTCCATGGCACCTGTTTGTAGCTGTAACGTTCAGTGGAATATAGTCACCATCACAGAGAATTAAACACAAGAAATGTAAATTAAGATGTTTACCTAACTTCATACTAGTTACAAATAAAAGATGAGTTCAATATGCTGAAGTATATATGCTGAAGTATATTTCAATGAATTAAATAATGAAAGAACCAGTTAAATATTGTCGATGAGTGCTATGATTTATAAGCATGTAAATAACAGTTAAATACAATTGTGAAGAATTCACATAAAATAAACATGTAGTGCTGAAAAGGAGAATACACAGTTTAACGTGTGTCGTCTAGTAGATCCGGCAGATGGTGAGGTTCCAGACAGAACGCACAAAGTGTCCCCATGAGGGAACGTTGTGATCGGCAAAGTTGAGAGGCATGTTGGCTGACCTGCCGTGCCGATATTGCAAGCATGTGGGATTACGTGTAGGATTACGTGTTCTCATTGAAAGCTTGATCACAGTCACTACTTTACTGAGAACATGAAAATCTGCCTATACAACACGTACTAATAAAAGTTGTTATAACAATACAATTGTCGGTTCACACATTGAGTGATGTAATTTAGATAATTGCTGTTGCAATATTAAATAATACGTCACACCACGCAAGCATTAACACAGTTCAGAGATTTATAATAAAACATAATTCAAATGGCAGCAATACAGTTCAGAATATTGTAGTTGCAATGTTGAACAAATACGTTACGTAGCAAAGGCAGTAACACACAGTCTTACATTTGTTCGCAAAGAGAGAGATTAATAGTTCATATTATAAATTTCCCCAAAGACAATGGTGTTTGTTGAAAGCTGGTTTTTGTCAGAACTATTCACAAAAAGGCTGTATTGCAATGGAAGAAGAAGATGACCGAGGCTGGAATTACTCTATTTTTCTCGCCTCGTTTTTGAGAATTGCTCCAAAATATTTTTTCAGAATCATAATTACTCATTAATTGCAATGTATCCTCTTCAAACATTACTTCAATTCACCAGAGTTTGAGAGAGATTAAGTAGAATAAACTGTGATCTTGTTGTCGAAACATTTTGAACAATTTCTGTTCTTAAGGGTCACAGAGGGCAGTATCATTTTTTTAATGTTAAACTTTCACTATCTTTCTCCGAGTTTACAACAGTTTTCTAACTCTGTAGATACTTAAATAAGATTTGATTATGGGCAGGCCTGGCTAAAGAGAACGCGGGAGTTTCCACAAAGTTACGCATGAAGACGGTCTTGATATTTTTGAATATCGAGGACTCACAAAACAAGTATTCTTTCTAAACCACGTGTTAGATAATATTTTTCTAAATTTAGCGACTGGATTTATTGTTACTTTTGTGTTACCAGGGCCCTGTAATAAGAGTTTTTCTGTCAAAAATTCGCCGTTTTCTCGCGCAGCGTTACATATCTTTCTCTCTACTTTGTAGCGAGAAAGTAAACTGTTTCGAATTCAATGAATATTTAATAAATTTCTTAGTTTTAGTGAGAAAAATACATGTATTATGGAATAAGATTCAACTCAAAATAAGTAATATGTTTCTGATTGCCTTTTCCGGAGCTTCTGACGGAACATCTGAATACTCCAAAGAAAAAAATCTGTAAAAGTTTGTGAAATACATTCAATAAAAGCAAGAAGAATATAAACCCTAAAGGTACATATCAAAAAATTACTTTCAAAACATTTAAAGCTTAACATAACTTAATTCGAAAGAGTTAATTTGTTCACTGCGTTAAGTACAACTGCTCAACTCCATTGTCAAGTTGTTACGACTCAACTTTATTGTCAAGTGGCATATTATTATTGTTCACGTGTCCTTAAACTTTTGTAATTTCTTAAAAGCCTTAAATAGAAAAATGATTGATAATTAAATTGTGTTTCCAGGAGCGTCAAATGCTCTGATCATTAGTCCTGTTGTGTACTCAAAGTTATACCTCGAGAGTTTGCTATGTTCTTCCCCTGCTGGAATATGAAATCCGTCACCGACCAATACCTTGGCTGGTGGGGGGTTTCCTTCCATACGTAACCCTCCCCAACCGGGACAAAGTTAAAACTCTCAAGTGGTTTCCTTATATTCAGAAAGCAAGTAGCAGTACCTGTGGTATAGTGCAGGCAGAGGTGTATCTAGGTATTCAAGCGCCCATGTCAAGCACAGAATTTGCGCCCGTGAGGATACTTGAAATTAGGGTGGTCGTTTTAGCGTGTGTAATCGAAATTTCTGAATGGTTGTGAACCCTTGTGAATGGTTCTCATGGCACGTGCCATGTCTGCCATAGCATAGAAACGCCTCTGAGTGCACTTAAGTGACAACCGTGTGTGTAAGGGGCGAGGAAGGAACAAGGGTGAGGAAGTAAAGATCATGCACGGTCTGTGGCTCGTTTGCTAAGGCACTCCTCCGGAATCAGCATGTTACTGATCGAAGAAGACTCGAGAAACTATTGATCAGAGAAACGGGTCAGTAGATTTTTTCTTTCAGTCTAACACCTTCGGCCTTGCTGTGTTGTATCATGTAATGTTATTAACATGTACATAAAATTGCGTACTAAATATTGTTTTTAAAGTTTTAACACGTTAAGTAAAGAACGTGACGAATTCTGAAGCCCCACGAAGCACACGTGGGGGAGCGGGCGCTCGCGTGCGGAGGGTGTGGTTGCGCGTCGCGACGCCGCATCGGCACCGCATCCACGCGCGCCGCCCGTTGCCCCACGCGTTGCGTCAGCCACGCCCACCGCTCGTCGCCCATCGCCCATCGCCCGCCCGGCGCTTTCGCGGCGGCGCCTCGGCCCGGCCCTGCCCGGCCACGCCCCGCACGGCGCTGGCAGTATAAAGCCCCGCGCGGCACCGGCCCAGGCACACTGTTCCTCCGGCAACAGACGCACCTCCACACACGCAACATGTTCAAGCTGGTAAGCACTTCGGGGGTGGTTTCAAAAATGTCTGTGCAATGGGTTTTCCGACATTTTCTATTCTAGGACACTGCGTGGCCTCTCACAAAAAACATGGACGTCAAAGATAGCAGTTTATTTTTTTTAATATGCTTACCTATCTATCTTTTATCCATTTTTCACCTATCTACCTACCTATCTATCTTTCATCTATCTACTTATAATATAATTTGTTAAATGATTATGAAATTTCAATTTATGCACGCATGCAGTAAAAAAATACCTTGCTTTGTCAAACTGAAAAATAGCGTCTACATGTATATTTTCAGAAAGTATTTTTTTACATTAGAAACAATACTAGTATCAATAAAAATTTATTATTATAACTACTTTGAAACTATTGTTAAAGAACACGATTAAATAACAAGACATATATACTAAATTTATCAGCCCTACTTTGCTTAGCCAAGTGTTCTGAAGAATGAGACTTTCTGTGAAAAATAACTTAATGCTAAGAGCAGTAGATGCTTGTAAAGAGACGAGAGATTAACGTGTGTGTTGGTTGCGTTGCAGTGCCTTCTGGTCCTGGCGGCGGCAGCCGTGGCGCAGGCCAGCCGGGCGCGGTGGCAGCGCCCCTGTTGGCCGCGGCGGCGCCCGTCGCCTACGCCGCCCCCTTACACCCCCCGGTGGCGTACGCCGCGCCGCCGTCGCGCCCCCGTCTCACCCGCACAGCCTCGCAGGTGATCGCGCAGAACTTCCACCGCGTGCGCCCCGCTCGCCCCTAACGCCGCCGCCCCGGCGCTCGCCGCTTTACGCCGCCCCGCCGCCTACGCTCTGCTCTATCGTAGCGCTCTCCTTCTCTTCTGCTCAAGTAGCCTCGGACCAGCGCCGGCCCGCGAAGTCCACCGCCGTAGGAGTCGCGGCCGCCTCGCCGCCGAAGTCCACCGCCGGAGTTGAGTCGGGCCTCCTTCGTCTCCAACTCCCCACTCGTCATTGACGAGCGCCACGGAACTCGTTTGCTTGCGTCAGGAATGTGTGGATGCTATGTGTACAAAAGTAAATATAGCGCATAAATCAAATGTATATGTTCTTTTTTCTGCCAATACTCTTCCTTCCTGATTCCACACTCAAACAAATGGTGAAGAATTCAAAACAATGATCTACAGGCAATAAATACACTGGCAGCGTTTTCTTTACACATTTTTCATGGTCCCTTGAACTGTTCATTCGATTATTTCAAAAGTTAGAGTCACGAATCAATTTCTTACAAGAATACTCCCGTTCTTTCAGTGCGTATCAATTGTGAACAAAAAAAACAACAACCAAACATCCTAATAAATCCTATTATTTGGCCAGGGGGATGTGACGATTCTCCATCCTCATTTGTACAACTCTCCAGAGATCAAGAAAATTCTCCTCGTTTTTCGAAATACCAATTCGAGAAAAGACAATATTTGCAAGTTACACTTTCGCTGAAATGAAATTGTCATGTACCCATCTTGAACAGTTACTGTGCAGTAGGGATGGCTGATTTAATCGCGCTTAGTACAGCAATATATTATTTTATGCAATTAATTATTTTTACACCCATCGATTAGTTTTTCAAATTTTTATTTCGATCATTTTAATTCGAATATTAATTTTCAAGACTAGCTAAAAAATTTAATTACATCTCTACTTTTGTACTTTAGGAACGGATTTCCTCGACTGTTCATCTCTTTCTAACTACAAAATATAAGAGACCAACATATGCCATTCATTTAATGTTTGTAAAGTTAATATAATGAAAAGTCACTATTTCTGTTCTAATATTTTAGAGATATGTTCTGTTCTAATATTCCGTATGAAATTAAAAAGAGACACAATTACCAGTTTTACTAGAATAATCCTAAATCAGGTACATCAGTAGGTTACAATTATTGCTGCTACTCTTTCTATAAAAAGTATATATTCGTTCATTTGGAGATAACATCGGCTATCTCATAATGAACTTAGCTTATTCCTTATTCCAAATTTATATCTTGCAGGATATTTTTGTAGAGAAATTCTACGACCAATTTTGAATTTCAACTCAGTTACAGTCATTGCTCATGAGTACATGTGTTGAATGAATATTTTTGAAATAAAATTTAACAAATATTAATTAAATAGCGCTGTGCTTTTAAGAAACTACTGAACACTTAATTAAAATGCTTAAAAATCAAATAAACGATTAATTAATTTAGAAATGAAAACACTTATATAAAACATGTCACAAAACAATTGATTTTAAGATTAATAGGTGAACATTAATACAAAGAAAAAATCATCAATTAGATATTAATAGAATATTATTTAATTATCTCCTATATCTACTGTGCAGTATACCGAACCCCTAGATCTCAAACTTCCTTTATGCGTGACTGGAAGAAAAGGGAAAGAAGATTTCATATATTTTTATCGACTGCAATACCATCCTTATTCTAAGAGGAAAAGAGATTTAAACACAATTTATTGAATGTCCGTTAATATTTATACTTAAATTAGCAATTAATTGTAAAAAGAACTGATTTTGTTACACAAACAAATCAATACATATGGTACTAATAAAAAAACGACAAAATACTCATTGTTTATTTCAATATGAAATTTTAATTGTTCTTGTGTAATCAAATGAATCTTTTTAACAATTGATTGACAATTTAAGTATGAAAAGATACAGTTTCCAATAGTCCAAGGAACTGTCAAAAGAGAAAATCCTTACGATCCAATAATTTGCTTTTGTTTTCTCCATGGTCAATTACAACATAATCGACTAATTACGACACTTAACTTTTTTCATGTCAACCAATAGCTTATACCAACATAACTTATTATAAAAAAATCAAATCACATATTCTTAACAAAAAAGAACATGGAATACAGGTGATTGCATGGAGTCGGTGAGGTCCAGTGATTCCTTACCGCCGGTTATTTTATAGCGGTCCCATTATCATGCAGTGATGCTCGACTTCTTTTTAATCAACATTTTATAATTCCAAATAATATTTACGGAATTCTTTGGTTCAGTATTTTTGTTTAATATCGACAATTTTTTCTACACTTTTATTCATTCACATCAATTGGTCACTTATTGACAGATCATGTTGTTGGTACAAATATGTGATGAATTTTGTGTTATACACAATGTACTGACTTACCCCCTTTTTTCTTTTTTTGCTTCATATTTTGGTTATCTGAGACTGGAATTTACAGGTACTTCACGGAAAGTATTTCGTACTGATTCCGTGAGTGTCTGAGTGTTAATCATTTAACGATGCCATAATTTGTTCACAACATTGTTAAATGCAAAAAAAGTGAATCTAGATACTGTGGTGAGCTAGGAGGGTGGGAGAATGTCAGCCTCCAGATTTGACCAGAGAGTCAAAAAGTCACATTTTTTTCAACGCGCTCTAGAACTGAACAGTTTTTCATAACCATAATGTTAAAGAATGCATTTTTCAAGACATTTCATCAACTTTAATTTTGTAAATAGCGAAAACTGAAAAAAATAGTATTTTTGCGATTGTCTCTACGAATCTAATCTTTATCAGAGTGGCAAAGAAAATTAAAATTCATCAGCAAAAATACTGAAAACAAATAATCTATTGCAAATACGTACTTTCGGATTTTGCTCCTGGATGGGGCGTTTTTGAACACCAGGTGACTAGACTTCAGTGGATATTATGCGCAAAGGATGAGTTCTGCAAATCAGCCTGGTACTTTCTCAACCACCGACGGTTACCGTGACCTCCTAACCGACTCCGAGAACTCGTTCACGGAGCAACACATGTGCGCCTCCACTTCGCACCCCACTCACGCTCAACAGGGCCATGCGGAGACGCAACGAACTTTTCGGGTGGGGCGGCTCCTTCGACAATCTATCGATTGCTATCAGTAGTCTCGAAACGATGCGTGGAAAGGATTGCGCAGAGCGCGGTAGCTCTGCCAGGAAGACGAACGCTCCCCTCGTCCCAGCCGCCGCGTCGCCCGCAAGCGATGGCACTTCCGCCGCCCTTTTGCATGCGCGGCACGCCCACACGCGTCCCACCCTGCCCCTCCGCCCCGCGCCACGCCGCGCCCCCTGCTCGGCTTATGTAAGGCGGCCCGCAATGCGCGTCGGCGAACGGGATGTGCTCCTGCGCTGTTCTGTTGCGTGGCGCTTATTTGGGTGGTGACAGTCGGACGTTCGAAATAATGACCTGAGAAAGTGCTCTGTGGCCTCGATGGCGCTTCCACTTTCGATTTCTGCCTCGCGGCGCTGTTGACCTGCGGCGACGTTTGAAATCGCCTCCAACTAAAAGGGCTGCGCCTCATCGCAGAACGAATTTTACCCGCAAGGGGTTTCTCGGTAGCGGCATAACGACACAGTTCTTGATTTTGCTAGTAATATTTGCGGATCACATGCCATTCATATTCAAAATTGAAGCTGCGGAGACTAAATTAATAATACTAAAAAATGAATTATACAATTTAGCAGCTAGTAATGATGCCTGAAACTTCCTGTTAAACAGACCGTCTCTGTCGCACTCTAAATTTAAACATAGGCGATGAAAAATGCTGCCCCCCTCCCAAAATAATCCTGATATTTATTGAAAGTTTACCAATTAATTTCGCTAGATTTCGAAATACACACGACCTTCCTTGCATCTGAAAGAAGCGGTACTTCAACGGCCTATATGCCTTTCAACCACCAACGAAGTATCCATGTATATACAAGGTGCGTGAGAAAAGTAATGAGACTGGTAACACTGCGGGCAATCTGGCAACGTTGTGTCTAACGGCATGTGCTAGACCGTTTTGTTTATCCCTTCCACATCCTCAGTCCGAGTTACAACTCCGTACAAATAACACATTATTTTTGACAGCGCCATCAGTGAAGTTGTGTTTTTGTTGTGTGTTAGAGAAATGGAGCATCGGAATTAAGAGCAACGTTATGCGATAAAGTTTTGTGTTAAACTTGGTGAATCTGCTAGTGTGACTTTTGAAAAGTTGAAAAAAGCCTATGGAGAACATTGCTTATCATGGGCACAAGTTTTTCGCTGGCACAAATCATTTTTGGAAGGTCGAGAACACGTTGAAGATAACCCTCGCTCAGGGAGACCTTCATCTTCAAAAAACTGACGTAAAACTACGTTCTCTATCTATGACCGCCGGTTTAACAATAAGAATATCAGTGAAGCATGAAATTTAAACACTTTCACGACATCATATATTGGCAGACCATTTGAACGATGGCGAAATAGTCCAAAATGGCCGAAAAAAACTCCACATATGACAAGACAATCAAAAAAACTCGTCCGCCTGATTTCTTAGAATTGACCAATGACCAAATTCTTCAATGGTTTGATCACAGTGACGAATCTGGAATTTGAGATACGATCCTGAAACAAGCTGCAAAGCGAAGATGCACATCCCTCACTCCCCGCCGAAGAAATGCGAATAAGCAAATCGAAGATCAAGATCATTGATTGTTTTTTTGTCAGTAAGGAATCGTGCACAAAGATTTGTTCCCCAGACAAACGTTCAACCTAGGTTTTATAAAGTCCTTAAAGTTCAGAAGATGTTTCGGTGCGAGACCACCATTGAGACAAGTGGATGCTTCGTCATGCAAGCCCGGTGTCACAACAGCCATTCCCTCAGTGAATTTGACTCAAAACTCATTACTGTTGTTCCTCAACCCCCATATTCACCTGATTTGAGTCCTTGTGACTTTTTCCTTTTCCCAAAATTGAAACATGTCCCAAAAGGACGTCATTTTGGAACTCTGGAGAACATTCAAAAGACCGTGACCGACTAGTTAAAAGACATTCCAGTTGGAGACTTCCAGCGCTGCTACAAAGAGTGGGAACAACGACTCCACCAGTGTATAGCTGCCCAAGGGAACTACTTTGAAGGGGATCATATTGTTGTTTGAAAAACATAAAAAATTCATTTAGTGTAAAATCAGTCTCATTACTTTTCTAACACATAATATATAATAATCTCGTTCTTGACAAAAAGACACCTCACGTGAATTGAGGAACACACACATTGTTTAACGGTGTGTCGTCTAGGAGATCCGCAGATGGTTGAGTCAGACAGAACGCACAAAGTGTCCCATGAGGAACTTGATCGGCAAAGTTGAGAGGCATGTTGGCTGACCTGCCGTGCCGATATGCAAGCATTGGGATTACGTGTAGGATTACTTCTCCATGAAAGCTTATCACAGTCACTACTTTACTGAGAACATGAAAATCATTTATCCTATACTATATCTATCTATCTAATAATATAGTATATCGATATTATCAATGGTCGATTCACACATTGATGATGTAATTTAGATAAATTGCTGTTGCAATATAAATAATACTCACCACCACGGCAAGCATTAACACAGTCAGAGATGTTTTATAATAAAACATAATTCAAATGGCAGCAATACATTCAGAATATTGTGTTGCAATGTTGAACAAATTACGTTAGCGTAGCAAAGGCAGTAACACACAGCTTACATTTTGTTCGCAAAGAGATATATTATATTATTCATTATTATAAATTCCCCAAAACAATGGTGTTCTTTGTTGAAAGTGGTTTTGTCAAAACATTCACAAAAAGGCGTATTGCAATGAAGAAAAGATGATCGAGCTGGTATATCTCTATTTCTCCCTCGTTTTGATAATTGCTCCAATATATTTTTTTCAGAATCATAATTACCATTAATTTTCAATGTATCCTCTTCAAACATTACTTCAAATTCTATCCATATTATATATATATATTATATATATATACTGTGATCTGTTGTCGAAAAACATTTTGAACAATTTCTTCTTAAGGCTCACAGAGCAGTATCATTTTTTTAATGTTAAACTTTCACTATCTTGTCTCCGAGTTACAACAGTTCGAAGCTCTGTGAGTAGTACTGGTGAGGATAAATTATTGCAGGCCTGCTAAGAGAACGCGGAGTTTCCACAAAGTACGCATGAGGACGGTCTATAGTTTGAATATCGAGGCACTCACAAAACAGATTTCTTCTAGACCACGTGTTAATAATATTTCTAAATTAAGCAAACTGGATTTATTGTTACTTTTGTGTTAACAGGCCTTTTTAATAAGAGATTTTTCTTCTATATATATATCTTGGTGGTTTTTTTTGTTTTGGACGCCAGCGGTACATATCTTTCTCTCTACTTCGTAGCGAGAAAGTAAACTGTTCGAATTCAATGAATATTTAAAAAATTTTTTAGTTTATGAGAAAATACATGTATTATGGAATAAGACTCAACTCAAAATAAGTAATATGTTCTGATTCCTTTTCTCTATCTCTATCTATACATCTGAATACTCAAAGAAAAATCTGTAAAAGTTGTGAATACATTCAATTAAAAGCATTATATTAGGAATAAATACCCTAAATGTACATATCAAAAATTACTTTCAAAAACATTTAAAGGTCTTAACATAACTTAATTCGAAAAGAGTTAATTTGTTCACTGCGTTAATAGAACTGCTCAATCCATTCAAGTTGTACGACTCAAACTTTATTGTCAAAGTTTTGGTTTTAGGTTCATATTATTATTTTCACTGGTCCTTAAACTTTTTGTAATTGCTTTAAAAGCCTTAAAATAGTATATATATATATATATTATTAAATTTGTTCCAGGAGCGTCAAATGCTCTGATCATTAGTCCTGTTGTGTTACTCAAAGTTAATCTCGAGATTTGCTATGTTCTCCTTCTGCTGGAATATGAGATCCTCACCGACCAATACTTGCTGGTGGGGGGTTCCTTCCATAACCTAACCCTCCCCAGACCGGGACAAAGTTAAAACTCTCAAGTTCTTCTTATTATCAGAAAGCAAGTAAGCAGTACCTTTGTATAGTGCAGGCAATGTGTATTCTAGTAATTCAAGCGCCCATGTCAAGCACAAATTTTGCGCCCGTGGATACTTAAATTAGGTGTCGTTTTAGCGTGTAATCGAAATTTCTGAATGGTTGTGAACCCTGTGAATGGTTCTCATGCACGTGCCATGGCTCCATAGCATAGAAACGCCTTTCAAGCTTGATTACTATACTCTGTGTGTGTAAGGCGAGGAAGGAACAAGGTGAGGAAGTTAAAATCATGCACGGTCTGTGCTCGTTTGCTAAGCACTCCCCGAATCAGCATGTTACTGAGCGAAGAAGACTCGAGAAACTATTATCAGAGAAACGGGTCAGTAGATCTCTCTTTCAGTCTAACACCTCGGCCTTTCTGTGTTGTATCATGTGAATTTATTAACATGTTACATAAAAATTGCGTACTAAATATTGTTTTTAAAGTTTAACACGTTAAGTAAAAGAACGTGACGAATTCTGAAGCCCACGAAGCTACACGTGGGGGAGCGGCGCTCGCGTCGGAAGGTGTGGTTGCGCGTCGCGACGCCGATCGGCACCGCCATCCACGCGCCCGGCCCGTTGCCCCCGCGTTGGTCAGCCCCCAACCGCTCGTCGCCCATCGCCCATCGCCCGCGGCGCTTCCGGCGCGCCTCGCCGGCCCTGCCGGCCACGCCCCGCACGGCGCTGCGAGTATAAGCCCCGCCGGCACCGGCCATGCACACTGTTCCTCCGGGCAACAGGACGCAACCTCCACACACGCAACATGTTCAAGCTTTGTAAGCACTTCCTGGGTGGTTTTCAAAAATGTCGTGCCAATGGCGTTTTCCGACATTCTCTATTCTAGGACATCTGCGTGGCCTCCACAAAAACATGGACGTCCAAAATACAGTTTTATTTTTTGATATGACCTACCTATCTATCTTTTATTCCATGTTTTCACGCTTAGTTACCTACCTAATTCTTATCTTTCATCTATCTACTTATAATATAATTTGTTAAATTGATTATGAAATTTCAATTTAGGCACGCTTGCAGTAAAAAATACCTTCTTTGTCAAACTGAAAAATAGCGTCTACATGTATATTTTCAGAAAGTATTTTTTGTACCAGTTTAGAATACGTGAATTACTATATCATAAAAATTTATATTATAAACTACTTGAAATACTATTGTAAAGAACACGATTATAATAACAAACCATATATACTAAATTTATCAGCCCTACTTTGCTTACAAGTGTTCTGAAGAATGAGGACTTTGTGAAAAAATAACTTAATGCTAAGAGCAGTAGATGCTTGTAAAGAGACGAGAGATTAAACGTGTGTGTTTGTTTGCGTTGCAGTCCTTCTGTCTGCGGCCAGCCGTGGCGCAGGCCAGCCGGGCGCGGTGGCAGCGCCCCTGTTGGCCGCGGCGGCGCCCGTCGCCTACGCCGCCCCCTTACACCCCCCGGTGGCGTACGCCGCGCCGCCGTCGCGCCCCCGTCTCACCCGCACAGCCTCGCAGGTGATCGCGCAGAACTTCCACCGCGTGCGCCCCGCTCGCCCCTAACGCCGCCGCCCCGGCGCTCGCCGCTTTACGCCGCCCCGCCGCCTACGCTCTGCTCTATCGTAGCGCTCTCCTTCTCTTCTGCTCAAGTAGCCTCGGACCAGCGCCGGCCCGCGAAGTCCACCGCCGTAGGAGTCGCGGCCGCCTCGCCGCCGAAGTCCACCGCCGGAGTTGAGTCGGGCCTCCTTCGTCTCCAACTCCCCACTCGTCATTGACGAGCGCCACGGAACTCGTTTGCTTGCGTCAGGAATGTGTGGATGCTATGTGTACAAAAGTAAATATAGCGCATAAATCAAATGTATATGTTCTTTTTTCTGCCAATACTCTTCCTTCCTGATTCCACACTCAAACAAATGGTGAAGAAGCAAAAACAATGATCTACAGGCACATAAAATACATGCAGCGTTTTCTTTACACATTTTCATGTCCTTGAAACTGTTCATCGATTATTTCAAAGTTAGAGTACGAATCAATTCTTACAAGAATACTCCCGTTCTTCAGTGCTATCACATGTAAACAAAAAAAACAACAACCAAACATCCCTAATAAATCTATTTATTGGGCCAAGGATGTGACGATTCTCCATCTCATTGTACAACTCTCCAGAGATCAAGAAAATTTCTCCTCGTTTTTCGAAATACCAATTCGAGAAAAGACAATATTTGCCAAGTTACACTTTCGCTGAAATAAATGTCAATGTACCATCTTGAACAGTACTGTCAGTAGGGATAGCTGATTTAATCGCTAAGATCGATTATAGTATTTTTATGCAATAATATTATTACACCCATCGATTAGTTGTTCAAATTTATTCGATCATTTTAATTCGAATATTAATTTCAAGACTAGCTAAAAATATAATTAACATCTCAACTTTTGTACTTTAGGAAACGGATTCCCTCGACTGTCATCTCTTTCTAACTACAAGAATATAAGAGACCAACTATGCCATCATTTAAGGTTTGTAAAATAATATAATTAAAAATCCATATTCTTTGTTCTAATATTGTAGAATACTTTATATTCCGTATGAAATTAAAAAGAACACAAATACACATATTTACTAGAATAATCCTAAGATCAGACATCATATACCATATTGCTCTCCTTCTCATTATAAAATATATATTCGTTCATTGAATAACATCCGCATATCTCATATACTTAGCTTATTCCCTTATTCCAATTATATCATTGCATATATTTTTGGTGAGAGAATCTACGACCAATTTCAATTTCAACTTCATTACCAGTCATTCTCATGAGTACATGTGTGAAGGAATATTTGAAATAAAATTGATATCAATATTATATTAAAATTTTAAATAGGCGCTTCTTTAAGAAACTACTGAAACACTTAATATAAAATCTTAAAAAATCAATAAAACGATTAATTATTTAGAATAAACCCTTATAAAACAGTCACAAAACAATTGATTTTAATATAATATGAACATAATACAAAGAAAAAAAATCATCAATAGAAATATAATAAATAATTAATTATTCTCCTATATCACGATGCAGTATACACGAACCCCAAGAATTCAAAACTTCCTTAATGCTGACTGATAGAAAGGGAAAGAAGATTTCATATATTTTTATTCGCTGCAAACCTCCTTATTCTAGGAGAAAAGAGATTTAAACACAATTTATGAAGGGTCCTATAATTATACTTAAATTTCAATAATGAGAAAAGAACTATTGTATACACAAAACAAATCAATAACATATGGTACTATAAAAAGAACGACAAAATACCCATGTTGTATTATTTCCCAATATGGGAAATTTAATGTTCTATGCTGTAATCAACTGAATCTTTTTACAATTGATGACAATTAAGTAGAAAAATAACGTTTCAAGTCCAAAACTGCAAAGAGAAAAATCCTTACGATACCAATAATTGCTTTTTTTCTCCAAGTCAATTACAACATAAATCGAATAATTACGACACTTAACTTTATCAGTCAACCAATAGCTTAACAACATAACTTATTATAAAAAAATAAATCAACTATTCTTAACAAAAAAGAACATGAAGTATGTGATCTGCTGAGCATTGATTCCTAACCTTCTTATAGCCAGTCCCATTATCATGCATATCTCGAACTATCTTTATTAAATCAACATTTTATAATTCCAAAATAAATATTACGGGAATTCTATGGTTCATATATTTTTGTTTAATATCACAAATTTTTCTACACTTTATTCATTCACATCAAATTGTCACTTATTTACAATCATGATTGTTGTACAAAATGTGAATAATTTTGTTATACACAATTACATACTTACCCCCTTTTCTTTTTGCTCATTTTGTATCTAGACGAATTTACAGGACTTCACGGAAAGTATTTCTACTATCCCGGATCGTTGAGTGTTAATCAGTTTAACTACCATAATTTGTCCAACATTGTAAATGCAAAAAAAGGGAATCTATATACTGTGGTAGCTAGGAGGTGAAATGCCCCCAATTTGACCAAGAATCAAAAAGTTCACTTTTCAACGCCTCATAAACGAAAGTTTGTCATAACCTATAATGATTAAAGGAATGCATTTTCAAGACATTCATCAACTTTAATTTGTAAAATAGCCGAAAACTGGGAAAAAATAGTATTTTTCATTATCTCTACAACTTAATCCTTTACAGATGGCAAAAATAAAATTCATCACGCAGAATAATATCTGAATAACTATATATATCTATGCAAATAGCCTCCCTTCTTCGGATCCTATGCTGTAACACAGTGACTAGACTTCAAGTGGATTTTTAATCGCCGCAAGATGATCTCAAATCACTTGTACTTCTCAACACCGACGGTTACCGTTGACCTCCTACCGACCCGAGGAACTCGGTCACGGAGCAAACATGTGCGCCTCCACTTCCCCCCCACTCACCTAACAGCGGCCATCGAACCAACGAACTTTTTCGGTGGGGCGGCTCCTTCGACCATATCGATGCTAATCCAGTAGGTCTCGAAACGATGCTGAAAGATTGCGCAGACGCGTAGCTCTGCCAGGAAGACGAACGCTCCCTCGTCCACGCCCGCGTCTCGTCCCCAGAGGCGTATGCGACTTCCGGCCCTCCCTTTCATGCGCGCACCCCACTACCGCCCACCTGCCTCCCCCCCGCCACACGGCCCCCCCTGGCTCGGCCTATTTAAGGCGCCCGCAATGCGCGTGCGAACGATGTGCCCTGCGCGTTCTGTTGTGCGCTATTTGGTGTACAGTCGACGTCGAAAAATGACCTGAAAAGGCTCTCGCTCGAGTGCGCTTCCACTTTCGATTTGCCTCGCGCCTGTTGACCTCGGCGACGTTGGAACATCGCTCCAACTGAAGGCTGCTCTCGATTCGCGAGAACGGAATTTACCGCAAGTGCGTTCTCTACGCTAACGGACACCAAGTTATTGATTTTATAATATTCGAACATGCCATCATATTCAAAAATGAACTCGGAACTAAATTAATATACTAAAAATTAATTATATACAATTACAAGCTAAAGATACCAAACTTCCATGTTAAACAGACCTCTCCGTGTCGCACTCTAAATTTAAACAGTAGCGATGAAAAATGCTGCCCTCCACCCAAAATAATCCTATATTATGAAGTTACAATTAATTCGCTGATTCGAAATACACACGACCTCCTTGCATCTAAAAAGCTTACTCAACGCCTACATGCCTTCAACACACCAACGATAGTCTTTGAAACATGTAGTATAGCAATCCGCTAGAGAAAAGTAATACGTACGTGGAACACTGCGTGCAACTCTTAACTTGTCTAACGGCATGTGCAAAGAACCTTTGTGTGCTATCCCCTTGCCACATCCTCCAAGTCCGATTCACAACTCCGTACAAAAAACTACATATTTTTGACAGGCGCCATCAGTGATGTTTTTGGTGTGTTAGAAAATACATCGGAGATTAAGAGCATCTATTTTTCGATAAGTTTTGTGTAAACTTGTTTCGCTAGTGACTTTTGATAAATTGAAAAAAGCCTATGAGATACATTATATCACTGCACAATTTCGCGACAAATCATTTTGGTAAGTCAGGATACACGTTGAAATTAACCCTCTCTCAGGGGAGACCTTCATCTCAAACACTGACGTAAAACGTGAACGTGAGCTCTTGATCAGGACCGCCGGTTTAACAATTAAAAATATCTAGTAAGCATGAAATTTAAACACTTTCACTCGACATCATATATTGGCAGACCATTTGAACGATGCGAAATAGTGCCAAAATGGCCGAAAAAACTCCAAGTACTACAATAGTACAATCGAAAAAAACGCGTGCCGCTGATTTCTAGAATTGACCAATGACCAAGAATTCTTCAATGGTTGATCACAGTGACAATCGTGGATATTTGGATAGCGATCCTGAAACAAGCGGCAAAGCGAGAGTGCACATCTCCGTCACTCCCTCGCCGAAGAAATCGTCGAAAAGGCAAATCGAAATCAAATCATCTATTGTTTTTTTGCAGTAAGGAATCTGCACAAAGAATTGGTTCCCAGACAAACGTTCAACCTAGGTTTTATAAAAGTCCTTAAATCTAGGAAAGATTTCGTGCGAGACCACCATTAACAAGTGCAAAAGGATGCTCGTCATGACAATTGCCCCGGTGTCACACTCCACTTCCATCCCATGTAATTTGACCTCAAAACTCATTACTTTTTTTTTTGTTCTTTCCTCAACCCCGGATATCACCTATTGTTTCATTTCTTGTACTTTTTTCTTTCCTCAAAGTGAAACATGTCCCTAAAAGACGTCATTTTGAACTTCTGGAGAACATTTCAAAGGACCGTGACCACTCAGTATAAAAGCCATTCCAGTTGGAGACTTCCATCGCTCTACAAAGATGGGAACAACACTCACCGGTGGTATAGCTTGCCCAAGGGAACTACTTTGAAGGGATCATATTTTCGTTTGAAAAACATAAAAATAGTTGTAAAATCAGTCTCATTACTTTTCTAACACAAATTATATAAAATCTCCGTCTTGACCAAATAAAGACACCTCACGTGAATTGAGGACACCATCCCACACCAGCCAACACTATGGCCTACTAGTGATATAAACTTGTTGGTCAGCTAATTTTTTTAATATACATATTTTGTAGCTGTAATTAACAGTGTTTTTTTTTGCAAAGCCCTGTATGATTGAGAAATATGTCTGATAGACGTC
>BOPP01000021.1:11577496-11612304 GCA_017312745.1 Gryllus bimaculatus
TCCACAAAAATGGGTTTCACACTCATGCACTCTCTCATGAAAACGGGTAAAATGAATGGTTTATCAATTATTTATTCTCTTTTATTGACAACATACTTCACGTGTTTTATTGTTATGAAATTATAAGTTACTCGCTACCAGCACAATGTCAAAATCAATCTGTATCGACGTTCACATTCTGAGTATATGTATTGATATTCTATAACTAGCAGTAAGTTATAACATCAGATTATAAAATATTAATATATATATATATATATAATTTATATCCATATTAATCACTTTTGTTTGTTGTTAGGCATTCATTATTTTAGTACTTAGCAAATTAGAGACAATCATTAGAATAACTATCTAAAGGAATCAGTGATTAAATTTACAAATTAGAAGAAGACTATAGTGTTGTTTAAATACTTACATTAAAACTAATACAAGATAATAATGTTAATAACAATAAATAAATAATTTTCTATTCATTTCACCCTTTTTATATAGATATAGAAGCACCTGCGTGGACGAAAGAACGATATGGCACGTGGAGGACGGGTCAGGCTCTATTGAGCGCACCATCATTGTAAGGAATATTCTGGCAGCGATAAATCCATTAGGGCGAGTTAAGAACTTCATTGGGATATATTTAAATAGGAATGAGACTTGGTTCACAGAATTTTTTTGAGTTTTCGAAACACTTTTATAGAAATTATTTAACGCATATTAACTTACAAATATAATAGTGTTTATAAATTCATGGAATTGTGCGTATTAACGGCGGGAGAGATCTTCCAAAAAATTACATTAGTTTAATTTTTGAAAAAACAAAGAAACACTCGAAATTTAACTTTATGTCATTTTAAACAGAGCAATTAGCAATATCCGTTCGAAGTTTGAAGAAAACATTTCGAGCCTTTTTTAGAAAATGGCGTTTGAGCATATCTGAAAATGCGAAATTTTGAGCTAGTTTTTACAGAAAACAGTAAAGTTTTCGAGAAACTTTATATGACATTATTTATAGCACATGTACTCATAAATACAATAATATTAAAAATTGCCGCTAATATAAATATTAAAGACGTTAAAGACACGTCAATAAAATTAATTTTTTGTAATTTTTAGAAAAATAATAGAGCAATATGGCGTTTGTATCATCACACAGAGTACATTGAGCACTATTCCTACCAAAAGTTTAAAACAAAATATTGAAGTGAATTATGAGAAAATCTGCTTTTTTATCTTTTAGTGGAAAGGGCTAAAAGTTTTAAAAACTGTATATGACCTTAATGAAATAACAAATTATGTATAATAAATTTAAATTGAAGGAAAATTCTCTATCTCATATTCTGTTCTAGGAAGACTTCGAAACAATTCATGCTTTTAAACTTTTTGATTTAGCCGTGAAAATTGGACCTATGCCACCTTTACGTGTTTGTTTCTCAATTATTATAAGAAATTTAAAGAAAAAAAAATTAGTGCCGTTTATGAGCAAATTTTGAAAATGTCCCGAGGGCTAAATGTAAAATACATCCAAATTTTAAAGAATATTTTTCACAATCTCAAAACTTGAATTGATTTGTTGGTATCAAGTACCCACAAAAAACGGTTTCTGGCTTTACTACGTGTTAGAGGACTTTTTTCTCCTAATTTAGCTACTGGATTTATCCTCTTTTTCATTATGAGGGCCAGGCAATAATTTTTTCTGAAGAAAATTGGCCCTTTTTCGCACTGCGTTATAACTTTCCCCCATACCACATACGTACATTACTCCGTATATACCTATGCATACCGAAAGTAAGAAGAGATAGTGAGAGAAAGAGAGAGAAAATGCTCAGTTGTATTTTTAAATATACTCGTTCTCACACTGACTTTCTGCATTCGCAGAACAAAGCTCGAATACATTCCGACGTGGCACCTCCGACCATCCCCTTGCGCGCAAAATGGTCTCTTCCCTGGGGATTATTGATGTGGAGTTGTTGACATTATTCAAGAGTGGAATATGGAAGTCATCTTTGCGAACTTATGTTTATTAATAAATCCTAGCTAATAAATCCAAGTTAATAAATCCAAATTAATAAATTCTTGTTTATTAATCCAAGTTAATAAATCCTTATTTATTAATCCAAGTTAATAAATCCAAGTTAATAAATCCAAATTAATAAATTCTTGTTTATTAATCCAAGTTCATAAATCCAAGTTAATAAATCTAAATTAATAAATCCTAATTTATTAATCCAAGTCAATAAATCCAAGTTAACAAATCCAAGTTAATGTATACAAGTTAACAAATCCAAGTTTATAAATCCAAGTCGCCAGAGATGACTTCCTCTGCTTCTCCCTGTCCCCTGGGTCGGGGCACTGCTTCGTTCCGTCCGGCGCCTGCCGCCTCCACCGCTGCCGAATGCTGGGCACGCGCCTTAAGCGCCGCAGAGCGAGGCGGAGCGGCGGCGCCGGGGGCCGCCACGCACCACTTACGTAAGGCAGCGACATCGCTTTCGCACTTGGCAGCGCACGCGGCCGGCGCGGCGCGGCGCGAAGAGTATAAAACGGCTGCGGAGGAGGTTGCGGGCACCCACTGCCTTCCAGCAGCTCAGGCCAACCCTTTCTCCAACGACATGTACAAGCTGGTAAGCCCGCGCTTTGCGATCGAACCGACCGGTGGTGCTTTTCAGAGAGCTATTTAAAATGTTCACTCGTTCAGTATTCGCTTTTTTGATGTTATGTAAGGTCGCATCAACTTCCTGTTCATTAACGACCACGATTGTGTGTAACGGTATGGTAACTGTGAGAATGACACGATATGAAGATGTTATGGGGTGAATGTACAAACACAATACAACCATGTCCGAGACGGGCCTCGAACCCGCGATCCTTCGGTCACAGATCGCAATGGCACTACTGCCTTAGCGATCTCGGTCATCCGGACCGGCTGTATTCACTTTGTATGAATGCTCATTCATAGTTTGCATCATGAAATCAATCGAGATTTTTTTAAATACTTGATATACACTCAGAATACTGTTATAAAGTGTGATTATTAAGATGTTAAATATTCATTTCCTGTCTATTTTATTATACCTTTATATAAATTTAAAAAGTGTCAAAGTTTTATCTTGTCACTTAATGATTTGTCATTGCGTGTCGCAGATACAGGCAAAATATTTTAACTTTTAGATTCGTTAATTTTACAGCCATAAATTGGCTCACTTATATTGTATGCGATATATTTCCTGAACATGATATACATGTCAAGGGCATGGTCTCAGTTCTACATAGTAGAAAACTGAGGTATTATTAGAGAAGAATTCAGAGTAACGCAAAATTAGGATCTTGCTCAGGGATTATACTTGAACTCCTTTGTCATGACAGACATCTTTTGGATCAGAGACTAACGTCCCTTCGGAATGAGTTTCTGGCCTTAGAAAGCCAAGGTTTCAAATTCCAACTCGTGTATTCTAACCGTTAGAGCATCAAAACTGCGTGAAGAGCAGCTTCGTTTCACAAAAAATACTAATTTTGAGAACGTAATAGCCTTTAATCTTTATATACAACTGTACGTTATTACATCGCGTATTTAAGAACTCAGTATATTTGAGTTCGAAGTGTTTTATTTTCGAAGTGACTACACGAGAAGCTTTTTTCAATGTTAGCTACGCGGCCTAGGAATTTCTCTCCCACATGGGGTTTTAATGGCTATCAATAATAATAATAATAATAATAATAATAATAATAATAATATATTGAAGTTGCTAAGTAGACAGCTTAAATATACTCGGGCTTGGAAAATTCCGGGATGTGATCCATAAGATGCACAAGCGCCAACCAAGCAGGCGAAAAGGCGTCGCTCGCGCCTCCACCCGGAGCCGGGGGCCGGAGACAAAACCTTGCGAATGCACCAGAGCGGGCCGTCTGTGGGCGCCAAAACAAAGCGAAGGCGCCTTGGCCGCGGGGCACCGGAAGAAGCGCGGGGCGCTACGCATTTGTCTCCCTGACGCGACGCCCCGCCAGCCAAATCGTGCAGCTCATGCGTTGGCAGGGGGCGTTAAAGCGGCGCCGCTGCATCACGTTCCGCGCGCTCTGTCAAACGGAACCCGTTGGCACCAGACGTACTTCTCGGTTCAGTTTTCCGACACTAATCTTCTGTATGTGTAATACGCCAAAGAAAGTTGACGCTTTGGTATGATTTATAAGACGTCCACACAAAACTTTATAAGTATAGTGCAGAAAAATAAGGAATTACCATCCTTCACAGCTGTGTCAATCAAATATAAGAAGAAAAATATAGAACTTGTTTTAGTTTACGATAAAAAGAAATCCAATGTGAAACACTGGTTAGGTGGGAACACACATTACCATTGTTGGTAACTCAAAACGACATACGCTACCTCACGGTTTGGCACGGGTAGCTCCTATGGATATGTGTTTGGTAGAATGAGTGGTTAAAACATAACCAACCATCTACCTAAAATAAAATAATTAATTGACTTATCGTGTAATTTAATCATATGGGTCTGTTTCTTTTGTTAACAAAATTCTAAGCAATATTAAGATATTTACCTTATGCACTGTACCGGGTCTTTAAGATGAAAGTCACATTACGTTTCAGGGCCTTACCGCTGAAAGGAGGATTTTACTTTGGGGATATTTTCACTTTGAAAACAATCAATTGCAGAGGTAGGAATGTCTTTATGTGTTCAGCAAATACATACAATTTGGGCTACGTATCGACACCAGGAAGTGTTACAAAGTCATGACATCAGGAAGTGTTGTACGAAGTATATCTCTTATCTTCAGTGAATTAGCCGATAACGCATGAAAAATGAATTTTACAAGAGAATACAAAGGAGTACGTATCTAATTCCCAAAGTTCACTTATAACAAGCTGCATCTCAATAACATACAAGATTACCTGAATGTGAATTCACGAGATACTTATATTATTTTTTTTCCTCAATGCGTTGGCTTCATTTAAATTGTTTTCTCATATTTTAATTTTCAGATAACAGAGATCGTCACATTTAGTTCGAAGTTAAGCATCAAAGTAAATTCCCCAGAATATTTGCTGAATACACTTCGCAGCAAGTAATATGAGAATTATAAAAAGTACGATTTTGAGGCAGCTCGAATGAAGTAGTAATATTTTTAATTAAAAAATTGCTCCTCACTAGAAAACGAAGAGTTTTGAGGTAATTTTAAACTTGTTTTCAGTCGAGCACAAAAACAAATTACAAATTCTAAGATTAATTTTCCCCTGAAACTCTTCACTGCAAAGCAACATGCAGAAACAGCGGTAAAGAAAATTATTTCTCTGAACAAATTTTTAATCGGATAAATGTGTGTAATGATGGTTGTTATGATTCTCGGAAAAAAATTAATTTCTGATTTTAGATTACGGATGTTCTCGTGTTTCTCCTTATCACCAGTGTTTCACAAGATTCTGTAGAGCTTTTTTAAAAGTCAAATATTTTTTTAATCCTTATTATGGAGTTCAAATAGCACTTACCAAGTAAAAGAGCGCATTGTACACACTTCAATTTATATATTTTCATCTTTGAAAGTTTATTTGGGTATAAAATCATTTCTACTGTCCCTCACACAGAGCGAAGAGAAACAAATAATAAGTAGTCTAGCAGAACATTCGTGCAAGGGAAATTAATATTAGATACATATGTAAACAAATAACAAGTTTTAGTTTTTTCAATAAAATTCTTATAATTTCTATGTAAAACGTTTTCTATTAAAGAAATCACATCATCGAGTAAAAAATATTTGATATGCAGGGTCTATTGATATTGCTTGTTTGAACTCCAATGCTAAAAACGCACAGAAAGTAATATGGACGAGACGCCACATTGAAACAATGTAAATATTAAGCAATGAAAATTCAAATATGCTATTCTTTGAACGGACAAATGGAAAGAAGGTGTAATAGGGAAACAATCTGAATACACAGGTTTAACCAGTATCCGGAAATCACGAGTATGGATCGTGTGTATGGAAAGATGGACGAAATGGGCGTGGTCGGCTTTCCATCTCTGCACTCGCATGCAACTCTATTAAGCGAACTGCAGGCGGAATTGACAGTATTTGAACGTCCGTTTTCCGTCCCGAAGAGGAAGGTTACAGTAACTCATTGGATGGATACGACAATCCTGTTGCAGATGACGAACCATAGAGCAGAGTTTAGATTGTGCTCTGTGTGGACCGAAGTTCAAATTTTGGTTGGCATATGCAGATGTGATAGACTTCATTGTCTCCCGTCTCCTGCTTCTCATTGAGTCATTGCTCAAATATCAATTGTATTATTATCATCATCTCAGCATAAATAACGTTTCTCATTCCATGTTCGGTTACTAAGGAATTTTCTGGAATGTAAATAAAGATTATTCTCATTATCCCTAATTTTCCGCTCCTTGAGCTTTTACATTCCCAAATTATATGCAAGGATTTATTCTTCAGCTCTAGGAAATTTTCGCTTAAGTTATCTAATGTAATATTTTAGTTCTAGCTCTTATTTGTTTTAATTATGCATTCCTTCTACAACTTTCTTTGTTATCCATTTTATCTCAAAATCTTTTTTTAAAATTCCGTTTCGTTCTATATAATGCCAAGGCCTGTAGTTACTTTACTCTATCATTTTTCAAAACTTCATTTTCTTATAAATAAACAGAAACTTTGTAGTGAACATCCAATCTCTGCTGTGCAGTCATTCGATTACGTGGTGACTAGTAAGAATAAGCTTCGGCATGCAGTTGAAGTAGATCAGTGAATAGTTTTTCTGGGCTGTCTATTGAAGCGATCTGCATCTACTGCTTCATAGGCGCAAAGTGGGCACTTAGGAGTGAATGCACTGTGTGCACTGTGTGAAGTACGATGAGACAAATCGCCGTTCTTAATGCCAAGACAGCTATGGTCACTGCACAAAAACGTATATGATTAACAGGCTCAAGGTAACAAAGCTTTCGAAATTTGTTCGGCTCACAGTCACGCAAGTCGCATTTTGTTTCACTAAGTTTCGCTACGTTGATCTGTTTTGTGTCGCTACCGTGGATGGAAGCTTTGTGAATTAGACATAGTTGCCCATTTATTTGTTAATAAGTCTGTTTGGATGATAGGAATACATTGCATTTTTTATATTATCAACGGTTTAGTTTATTCAGGTTCATTCTATAACAGTAGTCTCTTTGCAAATAACGAAAACTGGAATCACGTAATATTACTCGTATTATCTCTGAACCCGAATTCTACTCCTACCTCCCCTCCATCAGTTCCACATTCCCTCTATCGGTCTCTCCTTCCCTCCATCAGTGCAGCCTACCCTCCATCAGTCTCTCTTTCAGCCCCTCCTTCAGCCCTTCCTTTCCTTCATCACTCCCACCTTCCCTCCATCGACCCTTCTTCCCTCTTTCAACCCCTCCTTCCCTCCATTAATCCGTCCTTTCCTCCATCCAGTCTCTCTGTAATGCTAAGTGTGCCGGCGGCTCTGTTGCAGTGCCTGGTCGTTCTGGCGCTGGCGGCGGCGCGCGCGCACGCCAAGCCGGGCGTGCTGGCGGCGGCGCCCGTGGCGTACGCCGCGGCGCCCGTCGTCGCCCCGGCCGTCGTCACGGCGCACAGCTCGCAGGTGATCGCGCAGAACTTCCACGGCGTGGCCGCCCCGCTCGCCGTGGCTGCTCCTGTGGCGTACGCTGCCCCTGTGGCCCACGCCGCCTACGCCGCCCCCGTCGCCTACGCCGCCCCCTTGGCGCACGCCGCCTACTCGGCGCCCCTGCTGTACGGGAAGTAGGCAACCCGCCACGCCTGCTCCGCCTGCGCCGACACCCGAGGGCCGCAGTCGAAGTCCATCGCCCGCCGATGGAGTCGATTTGGGCACTTTGAGAGCGCAGCCATGCACATGTTGACGACTTGCACAGCATCCACAATTCTTTGGATTGGGGATATTAAAATTACGTTGATGTCTATTTAAAACTTGTGTGTTCATTCATCCTGCCACAATACCCCTTTCCTTGTTCGTACAATTATTGCTGTTGTAATAATAATGTATGTCAGTACCACCTGGTAAGATCGCCCTAACTGATTGACTAATGATCTTACCCACTGCCCAATTTTGAGTCCATTTTGGCACTTGGAGAAGAAGAGCTGTAGAGAAGGCGACGGCACAGTATCTGCAATCCTATAGATTAGGACCACGAAAAGTCATTAAAAAATGTATTGTCCTTACAACGTCCTCCCAGTATCCTTTTCCCGTCGTACATCTTGAGCAGCAAGAAGTCGTGTATGAGCAATTATATTGGTACGCAATTATTGCGTTAATACAGTATATTATTGTCAAACACTTAACTGCAAGTTCCATTCCAAATCTGAATGTTATTTTTTAAATGGATCATCAATTTAGAAATTGAAGAATAAAAAATTAAAATTAGTTGAACCTAAAAGAATTTTTGAGGATCCTCCAGGATAATCAAATTAAATAAAATAAGAGAAGAAATCCAGCAAAACCATCGCAATGATTTAGTCATGTAGAAAGAATGAAGGGAAAATAATGAAATATATTACTTTAGTGATTTCTGTTAGATTTTAAAAAAGGCAGACTAGTTAGTGCGAATAAAACAATAGTACAGAATAATTTAACCTAAAATATCCCAGAAGAAGAAACTGATAGCTAGCAGAATAAAGTTAAATTTATTTACTGAAGAGTGTTGGAAACAGAAAATGGTTTTAACAAAGTACACCACTTTCACAAATACACTTTTTGTCACGAACGATTTTCGTCAGTCACAACTATTCGTTTTTGGAAATTCATTTTATTCTATCCTCTGTCGTAGTAAAATCTTCAATATTGAAAAGCATATTTCTAATCAATCGTTGGTATTTCAATTCTTTTTATATTATCAATCACCCACCCTCATCATTCATCCCACCACACCACACCACCATTAATTATTATGTATATTATATTATTATATAATTATTATTATTATAATTATTTATATTATAAAATATTTATTAAGTAAAGTTCAGGCATCTCCATTTATAGAATTTATAATTTATCTAATTTTACATAACTTTAGATGCTTAATTCATTGCAATATTGAACACTGTTGTAAAGTATTATCATTGCTTTCAATTCTTCACTGAAGAAAATAAATACTCCTACAAACATATTACTCTTTCTGCAAACTACATGCATTAAAATTCTATAAACTAGAATTTTCCATTAAATGTTCCATTCAAATCTCTAATCAATAGCAATCGTTGTGAAATAAAATATGTTACCAACGTTTTTCCCAACTACCTCAACTTTTCAAACGTTAAAAAAGTACCTTTGGGTATTGTTCCCAAGGTTTTACGTTCCAAAAATCATAAACGTACAGAAATCATTACACCAATCTTAGAAAAATATCCTCGTAACATTCGAACATTTTTAGGGCAACTCATAGGCCAAAGCAGTGGAAGTTAACTTTTCCAAAGTTTCTGCATCATCTTGTCAGGAAGTAACTTCTAACACGTAAAGGCCTATGAAGGAGGAAAACGAATTACCTACAGCCTACGTCAATAATAGTATTCTCAATAATTGAAAAATTAAACAGAAAACATTTAGGTTTAAACTCTTGGCCCTGCAAAGATGGTGGTAAAGTTTAAGTTCGACAACAATTACCTTGAGTTCTCATCTCCCGCTGACTTTGCAAGGTCTATGTGGGAACTCATTAAGCCTCAAAGAGCGCCACCCACCCCGCCCACCCCATCTCGTCTCCTAAGTTTCCGGTTCCTTCGGTGCCCTTCGCAGCCCTCGCTCAACTGTTGCGCGCCGGAAGTCATCTTGCATCTTTCTTCGCAACGTTAATCTAGCCGTAGAGTCTCATTAAAAACATAGATTCTTGGATGACCGAGAGACGCCGTATTCAACCACAATTGCAAGTTGTGACATAAGTTAAAATCGAAAAATTAAAGATTAGTGTTTAATCTGTATTAATTTAAATTATCACATGGAGCAGTAATTGGTGTATTCATAGTACTGGATCTAAAGATCCAGAGTTTGAGCGTTTTGAGTTATAAATGATGGGGTATGCCCGTAAATATAAGATCACGTGTGAGATCCAGGGCAGGTGCCGGAAATTTGACATTTGAAAATGTGTTAAAGATCAGTGAGTTCTTGGCTTCTGCCAGGATTGAGTTCAGAACCCAGTAATAGGAAGTTTTCGTGGTTTATGTTATTGAGACTGCTCAGTAGCGGCAGCTGCATTGGTACAGCATTATCCGCCATCCCTATCCTGTCCCCACACTGTACTTAGAAACCGGCAATGCGCTGAGAGAGAAAGAGAGAGCGAGCGAGCGAGCGAGCGAGCGAGCGAGAGAGAGAGAGAGAGAGAGAGAGAGAGAGAGAGAGAGAGAAAGAAAAAAAGAAAGAAAGAAAGAGTGAGAGCAGAAAACCTCTCACAAATCCTGACAGAATTGTGGTTAGCAGCTGGAAGAAACGGAAACACTAGACCTAACGTATCTCTAGGTACATTAACCGAATAAATAAATGCTATAATATCAATTTATAAACCACCATTTATAAGCACCAATTTTAAATATCTCCACCCCAAATAGCATATTAACTATTAAAGTATGGGGAAGAGTAATGAAAAAAAAGAGAAAAAAAAGACAATGACAGTAAATATTTGTGTCAAATGCAACCCGCAACACACTGTAGGATATTTTACTTTATATCGTTAAATAACTCCTAAACGAAGAGTTTTAGGGCATTAGAAAGTAACATTTTTACTTAAAAATGTGTTTTACACCGTAATCTACAGGATGAGATCTTCGTGAACTATCTATTACGTTTTTTCTGGTCAAGCGCTTCTCGATATTACCCTACGTGCTCAGAAACGTGCAGAATCTGTAACTAAATGTGTGTGTGTGAGAGAGAGAGAGATAGAGAGAGAGATAGAGAGAGAAAGAGAGAGAGAGAGGGAAAGAGAGGCGAAGAGAGAGACAGAGACGAAGAGAATGATACATAGACGGAGAGAGTGAGACGAGTAACGGAGAGAGAGGGTGATGCGAAGGGGGAGGGGGAGGCGAAGAGGCAGAAAGAGGCGAGAGGGAGGGAGAGGCGAAGAGGTAGGGAGAGCCGAACATTGAGGGAGAGACGAATACGGAGGGAGAGACCAAGAAAGTGGGATAGACGAATAAAAAGGGAGAGAGAGAGAGAGAAAGAAAGAGAGAGAGAGAGAGAGAGGGGAGAGAAGGACAAACACAGAAGCAGAAACGAAGAGAAAGACGATGAGAGTGACTATGCGAGAGACAATGAGAGAATCGATGACAGAGACGGAGAGGGAAAGGGAAAGGGAAAGGAAAGGAGAAAGAGGGGGATGAAGATGAAAAGCAGAACGTCTGCCGGGTTCCGTTAGTTAAATAATAAAAAACAAATATAAAAAAATAAAGCAAATAATTTATAACAATTACAAATTTTTACATAATTTATTCATGTCCAGATTAGGATTAAAGACTTGCGACCTTGAAAACATTCATGCTGTTATCACATTTTATAATTTATTTATCCCATTACTGCTTCTTCAAACAAGGCTCCCTTTGAGTAAGCCTTGTACCGAGTTTTCGATGCTCTCGCCCCGCACTCCCTGTCTACCCATGTAGGTTGCTGCGCACTGATCGCCGGCGGCGCTCACAATCTAATCAGTTAGCGCTAGGGGCTCGCAGGGTCTCTTCCGCGATTCGGCGGATTTCGCAGGGTCAGGGACAGGAAGGAGATTTGGTTGCCACGGAGATGGCGCCAATAACCTCGCCCGAGCACAGTGGGCAGACGGCACGGCGCCGGACGAATGCGACATGCACTTTCGCGCTAATTTTAGGTCAATTTTTCAAGTCTCCCGATTCCGATATCTTTTTTCGATATGGAATTCACTACGGGATGATCAATATAATACTTTTATATTTTACTGATTCTTTATTGATAGTTATTGCCTTCCATTTGGATATCCATATACATACACTGCATAACTTGCCTGGGTCGAGAGGATCGTGGTTACGAAGAAAAAAATGGATACAGTTGAACGACATTACATCTTCTCTTCTAGACGGAATTATAAGAGGAAAATATTAGAAGACAGATGAAAATCAAGATATTACAAATCTGAACCATTAAAATTAGGTAAAAATAACATTCTAGGTGCATAAATAACTTTCGTAGAAAGGAATATTTTACTGTAATCCAGTATGTGCGCTGTGTTGGGAATGGTCTTGATTTAAGGAAGAATAGCAGGACTCGTTCCCCGAGTAGTCGTCTGGAAGAAAGTTTACTCTTTACGCCCATCATCTTATACAGCAGATGCCTGTGGAGGTTTGATATTGTCTTCCACTAGTTGTAGGTACTAGTTGACAAAGATAATCTAAGAGGTGAGGATTGAAAATAGATTATTAATGAGAATAATCATTGAGTCATGAGAAACCAATTACACAAAAATATCATAGTGAAGACCTATATTTTACACAGACTCAAACCTCAATCTCCTATTCCATTACTGGGTCATGTTCCTACGCTACCGAGGTAAGCGAATTAATTGTTTACGATTTTAAATAATTTACATAACAGTTAAATACAAAACCATCAGTCCCATCATATCGTTATTATTTTATCAGAAAGCTGTTGCTGCCACATTGCTTCTTTTCATTGATTAATTTGTGATTTCAGACGCTTAAACAGCTAACGTCATTTGTCCCATAAGTGTAGTGCATTGACCAGACAGCTCCCACTAGCGGGATACGGCCCCAACCGTGACAAGCTCTAAGCCCCTGTCCAGTCTCCCGGCATATGTGGTAGTGTAATGCAAGAAAGTGTGTGTATGAGTTAGGGTGAGAAAGGAAATGACCCGGTAAACAATTGGTGGATTGCGCGGGTCCCGCGACAATATCTTGTCACTGTATTTTATATTTTTTATCCGCTCTCTGTTTTCTTGGTAAACTTAAATTTTGCATTTTGTTGAAATGTCTCTATTGATACATATATCTTAATTTTTATATTTTATGATGATGGCTGTTCATTTGAATAGCTTTGTTCTAAGATAAGTTCATTAAATGATGAAAACATGTCTTATTATTTTTCAACATTCAACTGAAATACCAAAAGTAAACATCTTTATACGCATCCTTATATTAACTTCTTAATATTGATAAGATAAACAGTTTTTAAATACATACGTTAATGTAAAGAAATATATACATATATGCATTATGTTGCTGGGATGTGTAATTTACTGTAGATCTCACATCGTTTTAAATAACTCATTTAAACAAAATATACGTTGCATCGTACATTACACAAGTACATATTGCGTTGTGTCATACATCAATACGTAAATGGAAATATATTCTCTTTTGAAAATTATGGGTCGCTGTTTTAAAGAAATCCTTAAACTTGCATTAGCTTCTAACTTGTGGAAATATGCTCAACGAGTCACCTGAGAAGAAAGTATTTAAATTTTTTAATAAATGGATGCGGAAACGAATTCCTTACATTGTTTGCTGGTTCAATAACACCGAGTGAGATCAAGAACCTCCCCGAGAAATAAAGGAATCTGGAAGAGAACTGACAATTAGAACTAATTGATATTTATAAAAAAAACAAAAATTCTGTACAGTGGAAAAATGAGTTAAGTTCTAACTGATTTTAAAAAGGCCATTCACTACATTTCAAATACACGCACACACAAACGAAAGACACGCACACTCAAACGAAAGACGCTCAAGAAGCATGCACATTCAAGAGTCATGCACAATCGAAGACACGCTTACTCAAAACGCACAGCAACAATTTCATTCCAGTTTCTGCCAATAAATTAACATTTGCGACATAAATCGAAAGAATATGTAGATGCGAATCTGCCATAGAGGGCCTAAGGGTAGTAGATTAATAGTAGTGTAGCGCACGGGGCCCGGCAGAGGCCATGAGAGCGTGGGCGCGGCCAGCGGAGCCCAGCGCAGCGGAGCGAAAGACGCGGCCCACCCGGAAGCGGCGACACTCGCGAACTTGGAAAAGCGGCGGCCGGAATTAGCCGCGTCAAAAGACCGCCCGCCCGCTAACAAGCACTGGGATTGCAAACGTTTCAACTGTGTGTCCAGCACGTTTTCCTCACTTTGGGCAGAGCTCCGAATAACTCTATTGCAAATACAAGGGGGCGGTACATTCATCATTGAAGAGCTCTCAGTTAGGCAGTCCGTAGTGGACTGTGAGTTTGGGAAGACCGAGTCAAATGCTTCACCACTGAAATATCGGCAACTCTCTCGGCAGGGAAGTGGTCTTTGTGACACATTTGAGGAATTATAAAATAAATTTAAATTAGTTTCTCTATGTTTTTGAACTGTCTTTATTTATGGACGTTAAGCGAGCTGTAAGCAACAATATTTTTCCCCGACTTCATCTTTCCATTCTAGTTTTCACCTCAAAATTCCTGTGAAGTATCAGTATGAAGTGATGTCGGGGATATGCCGCGATTTGAGTTTAGGTCTACCTCTGGAAATTTTAGGCGGAGTTCAGGAAGACGCTCTGAGCCAGGAATTCTCCATAGTTTCATTTCGGTACTGAAGTAAAAATTTGCATTATGCAAATTTTGGTTACGTTGCAGGAATCAAAAATTACCAAACATTCTTCTTAATAAATTCTTGTAAATGAATGGGTGGAAACCAGAATGGTATAAGCGACATTTTATAAATTCTGAGAAATATGTTTATTTCAATCATAATCATTGCAAAGTCGTGTTGTATTGTTTCATTATGACGGTATTTCAATTTTTCATTAAAATCACGAAACTACATTACCACTGAAATATGGCCTAAAAAAACAAGTGTGTCTCAGAATTTATAAAATGTTATTATTATACCGTTCTGGTTTTCAATCATTCAAATATTAAATGAAATATGCAAAAATATGTAATAACAAAGAATCCCATTTGTATTGTATTTTTGATAAAATTTATCTTTTTGAATGTAATAAACAACTTTTACCAAAAAATATCTACGTTCAAAATGTGAGTATTGAAATTTTAATAATTTTATCCACTTATATATAAAAAGGAAGTTTTAAAAGAGCGATATGTGTAGGCGACTTTTGTCTGCCACCGTAACTATTATGTGCAGAAGGAATCATTTCTCAGCGGAATCGAAAATTTCGGATCGAAATGAAGCAGTGGGGAATTTCAGCTTTAAATGCATCTTCTGGAGCCGGAACTCGAGTATAAGTCCTCGTACCGACCTGAACAGTGAAGTTTCGGTCCATTGACCGGAATTGAATCTGCAATTGATCCATATCCTTGCCTGAAAATTGCACAGCTAACGTTTTCCGCATGCTACGAATAAAATACTTTTAAGGCAGTTGAAGGATTTATAGATCACAACTCACAAGAGAGCGATCCGTTTGTATTATTTCTGAGATCTGAACGCAAATATTACAGAACGTTAAGTACATCAATTTGTCTTCATAAAACGATTAGACTCCACCTACATTGAAACTAGCCATACGTTTTGTTTTCATAATCAACATGAATAACACATACGGAGCTAAACGGTACTAAACCGGCATAAATTTATAGTTTCGCGTTTGAAATTACCTATCGAACTTTTTGACATAATACTAGAGACTTGCACAGTTATTAATAGCGGTCAGAAATGTTAAATTACTTTTGTAATTGCTTTTAAGATTGATGGATGATGAAAGTATAAAATGCAAAATACATAATTTCTATTCGCTTTGAATCTGAATAAGAATTGGTGTATTGAAATTACACAACTTAGCCCTGTACATACACACTTATTATTTTTTTACACATGTTACGCATTGGGATATGTGGAATCACAGGAATATATTTAAATTTTGAAAAAGTGGGATTGGGTTCTTTATTTGTAAATTTAAACGACTACGTTGTTAATTGTTTTATTTACATATTTTGTAAGATTTTACTGATTACACAGTAACGGCTATTCATAAAATAATTTAAAATACGTAATTAGTGAAGAACACTTTACTAGAGAAATCCGTCAGAAACCTATCCTTTACATAAATATCACTAGGAAACAAAAAAATAATTAATTCCTCTAGGATAAAAATAGCTGATTTGAAAGGAAACAATCACGCTGATTTTGAAAATCATTATAAAAAATTTCAATCCCGCAAGGTTCAAAATATGTCACCATATTTAGTATTTGAAATAAACAAAATCCTATACTTATTTCTACATTGTCACTCCGATTGCATTACTACAAACGTTTAAGAGGATACTTCATATGAGTTAATAACAAGTTAAAAATTGAATATACGTATTCGTGCAGTAACATACAGTTATTAAAATTGTATTCTCTACAACATTGGTAGAGCGAATGACAATGATTTGAAGTTTCCCTACAACGACAACTTAATCATCAGGTGACGCAACACTGGTGAGCAACTTGTGATTTGTCGCAATTTGTCCCAAACACTTCAGCCAAAGTACAAAGAATACGTACGTTTTGTAATTTCATATATATTTTTCATAATGTAATAATTTAATATATATATTATTTTTAATCATTGGGTGTAAATCTTTCACAAACGTAACAAGCTAACTGCTTGATTCGCACACTTTCGATCTGAAGTGACGATTTCAATGTTATCGAACCAATTCAATTTTACAGGTTATTTTACGAATTTCTCTTCATAAAACTGCAGAACTATAACGTATTAATGTATTTGAGGCACACGCATATCAGACACTTCTTCACGCCCACTGCCGATACAGTCCCGCATGACACCGACTCAGATCTGCTACTGCATCAGTTGGATTCTTGAACATTACTATAAGGTAAGGGAATAAAATAATTCATTGCAATGACTGATGCGCAGTAGGAACGATGAAGGTGCACGTGACTTGTATTCGAAACATCCACTGAGACAACTAAAAACTACTCGTGGTTGAGCGCGACTACCAAACGCGATAATAAAGACTGCAAACTTCGAAAAAAAGGTAAAAATAAACACGAATGCCTCATTTTGTTTATATCTCATGAAAGTGTAATAGACGTACAGAACGAACGGAACAGATGTATCTTGTTCCCTAGTGCAATATTTAAATACTATATTTTGTAAGGAAAATATTAACCCTGAACATTGAAATGTATCCTTCCCCCTCCTGAAATGCACTCACTGATACAATTTTAACGCTACGAATATTTCATATGATTGTTCTAAAATCGGTGAAATCAGATAATAGTCAAACGTCTGTGAGAATTATAAAAAATTCAGTTGAATTTGTAGCGTCGTTTTATCTATACATGTTACGTCATTTAAATGTTACTCACATTTGCCTTCAACACAGGCCGCCCAAACTGAATTATTCCAAAGAAATCAGAATAAATGAAAACTGACACACTCATTGTGGACAAAGACCAAATCACAAAAACATTCATGAAACCTAAAATGCATTTGAAAACACAGTTGATTTGATTGATTTCATTGGTCAATTGATTTGAAAAGGAATGATTGTTGATTTGAACATGTGAATTACAAATCACTCACTGATCGTGGTATATCTGCTGTAATAACTGCTTCTGTAGCATCGTTGACGATACGTCGAAGGATAGAAAAACTGAGGGTAAACGAATTTTTAAACCAGTTACATAGCTGAGTCAAATTTAACGAGTATAGTGAAGAAGTCCTGATAATTTGATAGTTTTACTTGCGTAATTTTGCGGAGAATTATTCTAAGTATTGAAACAGACACGGACCGCAGCGGGGGTCTTAATTCTTAATTTTAAATATCCATTTCTGCTGACCATCTTATACAAACAGTATGAGTTTCTAATTTGTGTAAGTTTCATATTTTATCATAATAACAAAGCGCACGCGCACACAAAAATACAGTGCTTGAATAAAGGTGAATTTAATCTAGATTATCTCAACAAATCGGAAATTAAGCAGTTCATAAAATAGTATCTAATTATTACAGGGGTTTTGGAAATAAATATTGACGATTTTATACAGAAAATTGAATCAATCTGACACAATTCCTCTATTGTATGCGTGGACTAATCTCAATGAACATGGAAGCCTGCAAAGCGTGTTTTCGCCTAATTCGGCCAAATGCCGGCAGGTGATTTATTCGCGAGTGGATGAGCGCGAGAGCGTCGATGGGTCTTGGGCGCAGCGCCGACCGCAGCGGCGGGTGCGTTAGGTGGGGACGGATCGTGTGGGATCGGGTCCGGTCGGATCGGGTCGGGTCGGGTCGGGTCGGGCGGCGCCGCGTGCGGCAGGTCGCGAGCAGCCAGCGCGGCGCGGCTCGGCGCGGCGCGTCGAGGTCGCCGCGGGCAGACTTAAAGGGGAGCTGCCGCTGGGGGGCGATGGCGTGGGGCGGAGGGGGGCGAGCGGAGCGCCGAGGGTGAACGCCCTCGTAAATCTGCGCGCTCCCTCGCCTCGCCGCCCGACACGCCCTGCGCGGCCTGCTTCGCCGCCGCACACTACAATATAATGCCCTTTTGGAACATACACCAACTACTCACGCCTCTAATACACGCGCTCGTTCCACCCCTCTACGCTATTCCTTCTTATATTTCTACTTTCCTCCATTCCACTATCTCCCGCACTCTTCCATCCTCCCACCGTCATTCCATCCCGGCACACTATTCATTCCTACGTTACTCTGGTTCTACTATCCTCCGCAACATTCCTTCCCCTCCACATCCACACTCCCCGCCTCCACACTATTCTCATCTGCGCTCCTCTATTCCATCCATCCCTCTCCATACTCCTACCTAGCCACACACCCATTACACCTCTACACACTATTCCTTCCTGTATACCTCCTACACACGTCTATTCCACTAGGAAGGGGAGGCCGAGTAGAAGAGGAGAGTGTGGAGAAGGTGAGGCAAGTGCGGAGGGTTAAAGAGCAATGAGAAGTGGAGAATGTTTACGGCAGGTGGGAGGAGCGCAAGAGAGGTGACCGTGGAGAGAAGGTGAACTTGGGGAAGGAATATTGCGAGGGATGTGAATGGGTGTAATGAGGGTGTGACGACGAAGGAATAGAGGACTTAGATTTTAGTAGTGTGAAGGGTGTAATGGCGGGGTAGAGATAATGGAATAGTGGAATTGAGACACGAACGAAAAGAGGAAGAAAAAGAGTGAAGGGGTGGCACGAGAAAGAAGTGGAGAGGAAGGAATAGTGAAAGTCATAGTGGAATTGAAGAATGCGGAAATAGAGGAAGGAACAGGAAGAAGTGGCAGTATCCTACAAAACATCTGCCGCCGGCTGACGGAGATTTCTGCCCGTGTCCTCCTTTTGCTGGAGACGCAGTGAGATTGCACGCCCGACCAGGTCCAAGGGATTTATTACGCGTCCGACGATCACAGACGAGGGGGCTGAGATACCAAGTTTGCCTGCACAGCGTGCTTCATGTAGGAGCTGAGAATTCTTATGTTTTCGCGCCGAGTACTAGTCATCTGTTTGAGATGTTTGAATTGTGCGAGACGTCCGGGAAGATTGTTCATCTCCTGGAAGTAGCATTAGGTGGAGAGTGGGAAAGGAAGAGAATGTTGATGAGATAACTGAAAGATTTAAGGTTAGATAATGATTGAAATATTTTAGAGTAACCAGAACACTTCAGAATGTTTCAAATGACTTCAAGTGTATTTACAACATGAAATTGACAATAATAATAATATTAGTAATAATAATAATAATAATAATGTTATTACAGTAATTAACGAAGCAAATGGGTAAAGAAGTATATTCAGGAAAACGAGCGACGGTAGGAGTGAGTTTTCTTATTTACCCTTTTATTCATGGGTTCCTTTAATGTTTTTAGTCTCCATTTAAGAATAATTTTAATTTTGAGATAAACATGTTACCATTCCAGATATACATTTATTATATGCTCATCATAGACTTAGAGGAATTAGAAGATATTGATCTTATTTCAGAAAGGAGAAGATATTGATCTTATTTCAGATCAAATATTCGACAAATTTGAGAAAACAATACGTATACCTTTTGAAAAATAGACAAGCAAGCCACTTCACTTCATCAATATACGTAAATCAACGTAGTTATGTTCGTACTTACGTATGATAATATTGGTATTTCATATTCATTATAGTTGTGATAACATTCATCAAATTTAAGTAAATTTTCTTTAAATAATTTTATGAAGATATTAATAGTAGATGTAATAATTAGGCATGTGTTCATAATTACTTCAGATTGATGTTACAGTAATTAGTGATGAGTTTTGATGGTATTCATTTTTTGTTCTCATAGTGACTTAATTAAACGATTTTTACATTCACGCTTGATGAATGTAGTGATAAAGAACGATGTTTCATGGAATTAACGAGTATATTTAATTCACAAAAAAAAATGTTTATTTAAATGACATATATTACTGTAAGTTCTACGAGAACTATTTCATGAGTTAAAAATGAATTATATTTCAAACAAAAAAGTGGAGAAATCTTCTCTTAAAACAAAATGACGACCCTTTTTTATTATCACATTATGAAAGTATTTAGAAATATTTAGCAGTGAAATTAGCGCCAGATAGTCATAGAATGTTAAAAAATGCTTTTCATTTTACTTGTTTTTCATGGATTTTAAAACAGATCAAAATCACAAAAGGAGTGAAAGCGTACTACAAAATGTTAAATTCATAATTTTTTAATTAATATATTTAAACTCTCGAATTACAATCCCATGTACATGTTTACATGGTCCATGAAGAAATTAGCACATATAAACTTGACGCATGCTCATACAAGTATAAATGATAACTCATCTGAATGTCGACATGGATGATAAAAGGAATCGTGAAAGTTAAGATAAGAATAATGTGTATTAGTCATCAAGAAACATCTAGAAGTTCCTTTTTTTCAATATTCTCATGCATTATAATAAATATATGTTTGGAGGGAAGAACCCTTTTCTACTGCAAATTAACGGTTCATATGACATCTTATTTAATTTATTATGATGAAAGATTATTGAACTGCGATATAACCAAAATAACATAGAGAACAGAAAAAACTAAAAGCAGCACTAAATACTCTTGGTACTGGAGTCGGTAGGAGCCAATAATGAAATGGACAATGGTGATAAAATATTGAGTTTTTTCTTCCTGAAAAATTCCCGAAATTGGGGATGATAGTTTTCGAGATTACAATGTAGCTGGTAACCTCTGCCTTTACCACACCAAAGAAGCAAAGAGAAAATATTCAAGTGATACATTAACGCGAGATTCAAGACCGAAAACATCCATAGAAGCGAGCCCACGGCTGTAGTTCAGAGCGGTTGCAAACACTGTAATTACTGAAGGATCACAGCTTTAAAATAAATCAGGAGTGCTGTTACACTGTTTCTTATTTCAGCTGCTGTGCGCAAACATGCCTGTCGGAGTCAACATCAGAATCGCCTTCCTCTGTCCCCAAACCCGAAATACAGCTGTTTTCCTCATTTACTGGAATCTCCCCCCCCCAGGCGCCGCAATTTCGTTTCCGCGATGTTTCCCTTGACCGTCAGGTGAACGCCCCTGCGACCGACCGTCGCCTCGCCCGTGGAATCAGATTGCCTCCCCGCCAGGCCTTCGCCCCGCCCCACTCCCCGCCTCCACTGCCGCGCTCTCTCTCCGTCCTGTATCGCCATCCGCCCTGCTCCGCGCCGCCTGGCCCTCATCACCTCGCACGCCGCCTTCCCGCCTGCATCCCTCCCTCCCTCCACATTGTGCCTTGGTGTAAGTGGGGTGTGTTCACGGTGGTTGTGGCAGTAGTTGGGGTTATGGTGGTAGCGAAGGTTAGGGTTGTGGAGGTGGGGGTAGCGATGGTGGTTACGGCGGTAGTCAAAGTTATGCATGTGGTGGTTGTTGCTGTGACGCTGATTCTGACTATGTGGTAGATGTGGCGGTAAAGGCGACGCTGGAAGTGGAGGATTTCTACCGCAATCGCCACCTTCTGCTCCTTCCACCGCCAACCCTATCCACTTGCCTCTTCCACCGCCAACACCACCCCCTTCGGTTCCTACACCTTGCCAACCCTGGCTGGTTTTTGACGCAGCCACCGCCACCCTACCACACCCACCTCCATACCCTATGTCCCCCGTCCCATATCGCCACCGCCACCACCATCACTTTCCACTTGGAGGTGGCGTTGGGTGGGACAAGAATTGGCGATAACGGAGTTGGTAGGCGGTGGAGGCAGCAATGATTAGGGTGAGGTTGAGGTGGCTGTGGTGGTTGTAGTTTGGGTGTCTGTGGATGTGGCTGCGGCAGCAGTAGCAGGGAGTGGGGATGGCTATGGAGGGTAAAGGGGCTGGGGATGGTGGCAGAGGGACAGAAGGTGAATATGGCAATGGAATATGCAGTGGTGAGGTTGAGGGCAGAGGCAGCATTGGGTGGGGGGTGATGGAGGCATGGATACAGCGGACGGGGTAGGTGTTGTCGGAGAAGACAGAAATGGCGGCAGGGTGGACGTGCGGAGGTGCGGTGAGGAGGATGGCGGCGGAGATGGAGGCTGCAGGGGGAGGGCGACGGTGGTACGGAAAGGGTGTGAATGGCGGAGGGTGTCGAGGTGGGGATGGGTGTCTCTGCGGCAGTCCGCTGCGGTCGGTGCGAATCGGTCGGAGTGGAATGGTGTAGCAGGATGCAGCAAAGGATGGGTGTTTCGAAGAAATAAGTGGGGGGTGAGGGCGCAATGAAAGAGGCAGTGGGTGGCGATGCGGCGAAAGTGGAGGTGGTGGCGTAGTGACATGGGAGGGGGGACAGAGGGTGGGGAGCTGGGGTGGAGGGGCTGTGTCTGCAACAGAAGAAGCCGGGGTTGGCATGGCGAAAGAGGCGCAGGGTGTGGTGTTGGCGGTGGAAGGGGCAAGGGGATGGGGTGGCGGTGGAAGAGGCAGAAGGTGCGGATTTGCGGTAGAGATGGCGGTAACGAGGTGAAATGACTGAAGAGGCAAAGGCGCTGGGGGCGGCGGTGGTGGTGGAGAGGGGAATGGAGTCGGTGGCGGAGACGTGGGAGGCCGTAATTCGATTGTCTGCAGCTGAGGCGAGGGGCAGCTCAGGAGGCCCTTGCGCCGCGCCCTGTCGCCCTCCCACGCGCGCTAACTCGCCGGATTCTCCGCTTCCGCTCACAGTTTTCCGCTAAATGCTTCCCACTTGCAGCTTGGGTCACGGTCCGCTCAAGAGCTCAATTGAAAGCTGAGTCAAGAGCTTCAATTTATGAAGACCTTGCAGCCTATCAAGGGGTAAACGAATAAAAAACATGACAATTGTTCAATAAATAACGTTCATGAACAACTATCGATAGTGAGAATGATTCCTAGTGTGAGTTATGTTTACTATCGATAGTTGTTTAAACATCATTATAGTAATATTGATCATAATGAATTATTATATTACACTATACTTCCACTAATACGTCTCAGGACCACATTCCCTGAATGAAGTTGCGTATCGTCATACATGTACAAGGGGTCCCGAATTCATCTACCTTCTTCATAAAGAATTTATCTACCTTGAACATGTTTTTTATAGTATTTACGAATCACATGTTTATTGCATTATCGTTGTAGCTTTTTGATATTTTTTTGAAATGTTATCGTAATTTTCTCTAGACTGTCAAAATCTCACAGTCCTTGCTTCGGTTCCTTTGCCTTAACAACATGTTAACCATAAATTCTCGGGTATCCGAGAGACGCCGCTTCGTTGCCTGGGGTGCCGATGTTTTGCCTGACATGTGGCAGGCTTCCTCAGTGAGGAAGTCTGCGTCATGTCAGGCGAAACGTCGGCATCCCAGCCAACGACGCGGCATCTCCCGGATAGCCAAGAATTTACGGATTCGAGCTGCGGAAGCGTACGTGAACATGTTAACCAACTTGATTTTAATAATGGTCAAGACTTTGACTTCGTGTACTCAAGGGAAATTTAGCGCCATTGTACAAAAATGTACACATGGGTATTGTACCAAAAGTCATAAAAGAAACTATCACATTGAATCTCAACTAAACAATTTTTTTTAAAATTTTGACTGCTCAAAATTATTTGCGCCAAATATAGAAGCATCACTCCAATGGTTCTGATTTTGTAACACAGGAAGACACGTATGCTGCATACATATAGCATTAATTTTTACCATCACTTTCGAATATCGTAATGTGTGCGTAATATAATAAACTACGTATCAAAGAAATAATTTAATATAAAAATAAAATATTCAAATATCACCAAACATTAGATATTTTAAACAAACAATAATCAATGCTTTTAGAGACCCAATACATAGTTTCTGAAATGGCCCTGTCATTCGCAACGAGAAAATATCTAATGGAAGTGATTTACTAGATATTTGGCGGATTAGTGCGGATGTTCGAGTTTTTGCAACTCCCTACAACTGCTATCCTACCAGCTCCTGCGAATAACTAAATGACGTCATCCTCATTTTTCCGCCCAGCAATTGACATACGCATCCGATTATGTGGTTTCGACGAAGGCGACTGTCCTTGGTCGCGGGTCGGGGTGTCTGTGCACCCATTCAAGGACCCATCTGCCCCGCGCACACGCCATACGTCGATGACCGCCCCTGCGCCGCCGCCCACGCCCGCGCCCACGCGAACGCCCAGAGCAGCTGCCCGCGGCGGCGCCTGCGGGCGAAGCGCTCGGCTGAGAAGTGCTTCCGCGCAGTTTTACGCAAGCGGACGTCCTCGGCGGACCCAAGAAAAGCGCAATGGATTGGAAATTCTCATTTCCCTGATAATTAGGCCAGGAGTTCCTCAAGGTTTAGTTACGATTCCAAACTTCTTACCGTTTTTCCACTTGATTCAAACCCTGCAGTATATTATTATAAATCAGCCATAAACGAAAATTTGATACATAAAATATATATTTAAAGGGATAATTGGGTATAATTTGTCTGCTTATTGCAAGACATAAAAGGTGGGCTGACAAAATTGCACAAAATTCTAAAAAAAAAATACATTACGTCAATAAAAGGCTCTTATCTTAAAAACAATTTTCAATCCATCTTTAATAGACAATGTAGCTAGCAATTTGGGAGTCTCCTCAGACACATAATATTGAAAAATCTCACAAAATATACTGAATCATCAAACTATAATATATTTCTAAATACAAATTTTTCATTGCTAATTTTTTAAAATATCACGCGATTATCTTATTTGTAATCTCCCTAAAAGAGGGTCAAACTACCAAGAAATCGTACTTTCGTGTGACGAAATTTCTCCTAAAATGTACCAGGCGTATTGATTTGTTTCAGTATGAAATATTAGGTACATTAAAATATCAATGGATGTTAAAACAAATGTTTAAAACAATTCATGTTAAAAATATTAAATCCATATTTCATTCTTTGCTCTTCTTCCAATTTCAGATAAAATTTGTTAGCCTCAAAAATCTTTAGAAAAATTCAATTTGTAATTACACTTTTCTCGATAAAGTATATCCATCAAATTCAGAGGATGGTCTATAGTATCGTTACCTATTTTTGTATTACACTGAGTTTCCAATTATAAGCTCGTAATTATTATAAAAATGTTTGGAGTCGCAAGAAAATATCAAAATCACAAATTTTAAAATTAAAAGTGTATTATATACATATGCAAAATGTGTACTACTTACACTACGATGTATAGCAATACATCTCACGGATAATAATTTATAATTATTTAAGCAGCAGTACAGACTTTATTTTCTTTGAGTTCTGTAGATCTCCCGTTTTTCAGCTCATTGCTACCGCTTGTCTCCATGATGAGTTTACTTTGTAAGACGTCTTATATATATATACGAGTGATATGTTATTGGTGTTTTAATTCAAATGTTTACTGATAATTGAAATAGAAGCATTTAAGTCGCAAAAAGACTATAATAATAGTAATAATAATAACAATCATAATAATAATAATAATAATAGTATTATATATATACATTATAATAATTATAGTATAAATGAATCTGCAATTTCTGAAATTATAATATTTTTTTTATTTTGTAAATCATTTCAAGGGTGTTCAAGATATTTTTTCATGTTTACAATATTGTAAAAAAGGCAGGTTCTTAGGTAATTTGTTTCTTTGTGCAGTAGTTTTAAGTTTAACCATCTTCGATAGAGAGTAGTAGGGCTGTTAACATGTCACGGAGTGGTACGGCTTTATATGAAGCGACGAAGTGTAGGAGGGATCAATCTCGTGGGCGAGAGACTGATCATCCACTACGACATCTGTACCGGAAGAGTTCACAGGCTCCTAAGAGGAAATGCATTAGCAGGTTGTTGACGTACCTTTTGAGCTACAAGGGATGTCGTAATATTCAGAACGCTTCAACAGAATCTGACAAGACTCTCGATGAGAATTTAAATGAGGCGAAAATACAAACAAATCCAATCGTAATCATTCTCCTCCACCAGCTGAACTATTTCTCTACATATATTTGTTTTTCAAGCTCGATTTTCTTCCTGAGCTCCCTTCATGACCTTAAAAGAAGGAGATAAGAATAACCTGGAAGAGAAGAATTAAGTTTTATGCAGAAACGAAAGTTAAAAGATCACTTTAAGTAAAGTGAAATACACTAATTAAATTCAGAAAAACAAGTTTATTTTTGAGTCTCTTTCATAAAAAATCTTTACAAAGAATGAAATTAACCGAGAATTTCATTCGTATGTAATTAATTTCGGCTCAAAGTGTTTTTGCAACTCTTTAGACGTATACAAGTTGTAACTTCTTATATTTTATTACTGAAAATAAAATAATTTGATAGCTGCTTATAAAGATATTCAATCTTGATTTTAAAACGTAAGGGTGGTGGTAAAGGGTAATATGATCGGCGTAGGGGCAATGTAAATCAGTTTTGTTTCGCTGTTATTAGGGGTTTCCATTTTTTCAACATCGCTCGAAACTCTCGGAAACTGTGATGACTTAATGTAGTACAAAACAGTATTCGATGGTTGGAGTTATTACTAGTTGCATGGACCACGGAGAAAAAATTCCAACTCCTCCCCCCAGTTCAATATAGCAAACTTTCCAACAGTTCACATTGTTCTATATTTTGTTGTCTTTCAAGTTTTTCAACTGAACATTTAGTACAACTTGATCAAAATTATACCTAACATTAACATTCTTACAATATTTCTCTTTCATACTCTATAATAAATCACCACAATATTTTACACACAAAACTTTACTGTATACATATTTAATATAAATAATACTTTTAACAAACCTAAGGGGACTTCGAGATGGGTCCTTTAAAATACTAATAGACGTTGTAAAAATTCTTATTATTTCAATTGTAATAACTTTCTTAGCTAACTTACGTAACTCAAGAAAAGTAGTTTTGACAATTGTGTTGGGAAATAAATATTTATAAATCGTTTTTGGAAGAATTTCTTCAAAAATAATAAAATTGGCGTAAATAAAAAGATCACGAGTTATTAGAATAATAACATATTAAATCCTCAAAACGAATATATTTCTGAGAAATATATCTTCTACGAAGATGCGATGGCAGTATGATTTTTTATCTGAGGCAAGGAATCACTTGTCCGCAGACGTCCATCACAGAAAAGGGAATGAAAATAGTTCCCTTCCTATGTCGATGGTCGTATCATTTGACTCTATAAACTGGATATCTAGGTCATCGCGTTTTCCTTCTCTATGAGGAAATTAAAAATGCCATCAATACTCATTTGGATGAGGATAATCAGTACTACAGCGTGAAAACAGCTTTCGAATTAATTAGTCACTATATGTGTGAGTGTTCAAAACCCTTCAATATTATTTTACACAAGAACATTCACTAAATTTCGGATAGTTTGTTTGGTGAATCAAATTTGTTGGGATAATTCATAGTAATTCACAAAATACACATTGGAGTTCGACAACAGAAAATAATAAAACTATTATTGAGTTTTTTCGATTTCATGTTAATATTTAAAAACACTTTTGTACGATGAGACAGTAATTAGAGATGAAAATATCCAACTCCTTTTCAAAAGGATTTGAATATGTTCAATTTCAATATTCCTCTTTCTCCTCTGTTCTTCTTTTAAGTGCCAGTATCTTAAAACTATCGATAGTTAGGGGCATAGAATAATGTTACACTCTCTGTGATTGTTGGAGCTTGTAAGTGTCTGTGTTGAATTCACAAATTTTTCGTTTCACACTGATCGTAACACATCTTTCCAGGCCTGTTCAAAGCAGTGACCATAGAGGTGCCGTCCAGAGCAGACGCGACTCACCACCGCAACCACGCGCAAAGTCGCTTCTAGGAAGAGTGGGTTTCCTGCGTGTTCCGCTTATACAGTTCTGTCAGTTTTTAAAGTAAATAACTCTTCTGTCTTGATATAGTTGCATAAAATTCCGGATAACGTACACAAGGTAATTTACTATTTCTAGTAATACAAAATCTCCCTTTATTTCTACTGGTTTTGAAGGATATAAAGCACAATCTCTTTCATCTATTTATCGGGATCACACAAAAAACTAGTGGTGCTACTGAATGGCACAGACTTTTTTGTATTAGTTTTCTGTTTTCTTTTGTCCGGGATAGCTATTCCAACTTGCCACATACTCTTGCTAACTGCCATCTATCGCCGCCTAAAGTACAGTTTCTGGAAGTTTTCTCGCTTTTTCGGTTTCTGGAGAGTAGATCTGAAGTATTACTTCAAGAACATAAGAGAAGAGTCAAACCTTGTCCTAAATGGCAATTTTAGTTGAAAAAGTTGGAGCCATTTCTTAGAAAATTATGTTTAAACTTTACTGTGAAATTTGAAGCTTTTTTTCACAGAAATTGTTTAAGTTTTCCATCTACTTCTTGTGAAGTCATGAGTCCAGAAGAGTATTCAGCTCTAAAAGCGGCGGAATTCGGTAATGAAGTACTCGTACACAAAGTAAACTCTATTGACGCAATGCCCGTAAGTTGTAATACGCCAGATAAAATAACTGAGTACAATCAGCAGAAAATTCACATCCTTGCGCAAATTACACTATCGTCAACATGCTAGTTCGTATGTTATAGATACGACTTTTTCCTACTAAAAGCAGCTCCCGTTCTGGGTCGATCAGATGAAAAGAGCCAGGGACCTGTGATGCAGTGATAGGAGACAATGAATAGTTGTGAGCAGTGAAGGGTGAATATAGATGGCGAAGAGGTTGAAGAGCGATGAAAGCAACGTAACAGGGCGATAAAAATAGTTTTAATCCCTAACCAGTATATGATACCTACGGGGTATTGTAGATTATTAATCGTTAAAAATCATCTTTCCTTACAGGCATTATACATTGAAGGGACATTATTATTATTATTATTATTATTATTATTATTATTATTATTATTATTATTATGATGTTTGGCCGTGAATTGGCCTTCCTAGGACAACCCCAACGCGCCACTTGTACCCTCCGACGCCCAGTCGTATTCTCCCGAGGGCACGTGCACGTGACCTAGTTGGGGGAATCCATTGATGAATCAATTTCTACACCTTCAGGTTGTTAGCACTTGGGTGATGAAGTATGAGATTATGAAGGAACAATCACAAACATGCAGACACAAACACACAACCATGGCCGAGGCGAAACTCGAATCCGCGATTCTTCCACCACAGATAGCGACGGCACCATAATTATTGCAACCAAATTCCTTTTTCATATCTTCGAATGACACATCAAAATATGCATTGATTTACTCTCAACGATAATAGTGATGAACATCTGCAAAGTTTCAGCTGCCGGAACGTAGTGGAAGTGACTGAAAAAATGATTAAATGAATAGGTGAAAACCAGAACGTTGTGACATTTTATAAATTCTGAGAACATTTTTATTAAATTCAATATCACTGTGTGGTGCTTTGAGTTATCATTAAAACCATGGCATTTTCATTGTTTATTAAAACCACAAAATTACATGACCACTAAAATATAGAATAAAATAAACACGGTTTTCTCAGAAGCTAGAAACTTTCACTTATACAATTACTATTTTCACCAATTAAAATAAGCGATATACAGAATTATAGAACATTTCAGTTATTGGCTCTTGAAACGTTTGTTTAGCTTCACTCTACCATCAAAGAAGATAAGCCGACTTGAGTTGTAGAGGTGAGCAGAGGAGCAGGGATATCATCTGGGGACTATTTTATAGGCTCTGAATCGATATGACGATATTAGAGATTTTTAGAGCCCCTTCTAATTGGTCTTTACATCTTTAACTGCACATATGAACCACAGATAGACTCTTTCACCACCACAAAAGAAATCAAAGGTAGGTTTCTACATTCGAAAACATAGTGGGGGAATGAGTGTAGGTAGTGAAGGGGAGTGCCGTGTAGTGTAGTGTAGTGTTGTGTAGTTAATGAAGTGTTATGTAAACTAGAAGTGAATTAGCGATTAGCAATATAATTGGAACATTATATCGACCCCCTAATTCTAATAGTAAACCCAATTGTAAAATGTTTAGTAATTCTAATTTAAGTGTTATCATGTTTGCTACCGAGCATTAGCTCAAAGCGAACTTTAATAAATCTATCTATCTATTACACGAAAAATATTTCCTTTTGTTAAAAAATGACGTGAAACAATTCTGGGTTAATTTCTTCTTCTCTGGAGTTTTGGAGACAGTTCTGAACGTGACACTTGAAATTATGGTGATGTTAAAGATTTTAGCGTCTCTTTCTGTTTGGTCTGGCTTCTTTAACTTCACTTAACTTCTTTAGCATCAGGTAGCCACAATCATCACAACTAATCAAACTAAACTAAAAATCACTAAATCAAACTAAAAAGAAATCAAGGGGTGTTATTATACATAACCAGAAAAAATGTTCCTTTGTAGGAAAATGACGTGAATCAATTCTGCGTTAAATTTTCCGTTCTGCGGAGTTCTCGAGACAGCGTAGATGTAGTCAGAGAAAGGCGGTGGGGGAGGGGCTGGGGGGCGGGGGAGCCAACGCGTCAGAAGCAGGCGCGCTGATAAGAAGGCGCTGCGTCTCCTCTTTGGGCGCGCCGCGACCCCCCGGCGTCATCGCCCGACCACGCCCTGCAAGGCCTGCAACCGTTGCAGTTCGCGTGAGTTCGATGTGTGACTCTTGCGGTTTGATGTACGAAACTAAATATGGATTTGTGAATTTCCTACTATTATGATGTGAATCCTTCGAGTCATTGGTCAATTGCTTTAATTTGAGGGAGATTTTTTGTGCAATTTGGACATATGAATTTCTAAAAAGAAAATTTTTCTCTCCCACTTACTACATAGTTTAATACTGAAACTAGACAAACTTAAAAGAGGTTGTTATGTATATTTTTTTTAAATTTAAATATTTTAAGATAGAACATTTTTCACGTACTGAAAGTTTGAAATACGCTGAATACTCACTTATCTATTCTTTTAGGAATTTTTTTCTCTACTACATTTTTTTTATCTGAAGGAGACCTTTTTTGCAACATTGTCTACTTTCACATATGATTTTGCGTGCAAGGTCTTCTGCACCTCTAGGAACTGACTCTATTATTTGTGGGGGATGGTGGAGCGAAATAACTTGACGGTGTAAGTGGAAAGCTTTGCAGACATCTAATGTGTTACGTAAAGGCGTATAAATTGAATTCTATATTTCTGACCTAAATATCTTCGCGCGCATAATGCTAGAGAACTTGAAATGGCGGCCAATACTTTGCAAGACAGGAAGTGTAGTTTTTTAACGATGAAGAAGAATTCTCTACTACGCGCATGCGATTTTTTTAAAAATCGTGCGTATAGGTCCACGAACCGCTGGATGCATTGAAATAGAAGACCAATCATCTAATAAGTAAATGTTCTGAGAGCTCGTTTGGTCAACCACAAATTGCGCATGGAGCGAACCCAATATTCAGCTGTGAAAAGCGTTTGCTCGCGGTAATCGCTACATCCCCCAAATGGCACCACACAAAATGTAATAAATGCTACCGACTTACAAAATTGTAGTAATTTAAATTATGTCAATTCTTGAATATTGTAAAAATTCACATAACTTAGTGCAAAAAAAGTGGTGCGAATTTGCAGAATTTCGCAGCGGCCAGATTGCGACACCACGTGCGTAAATCACCCCCCGGCAACGCGACATCCGTCAATCTGCGTCACTAGCGCCCGTGGCCCGCCTTCCCGGAGCCCCACAATGGAATGTTGAACGAGAGACTGCCGGCCGCTCCTGCCCTCAAGCTAAAAATACACTCCCGCATTTGGGAGGTCGATCATCAAGGTTAATTGACTAGTCTCTGCATTCTGACAAAATCCAATCTTGGGGAAAGTATACCCACTGGCGACATTTGAACAAAATTACGTGGGTGAGCTTCATTGGTGGGCTTTGTTGAATGTTATTATAATTCACCAAATTTATTCAATATTTTATAGATAGATGTTCGGTAGTATATTCAATAAAAGGGTGGAAATCTTTCTAAGGTAGTCGAGGTGATTCATGAAGATGAATTTTATTGATATTCTTGGTTTGTAGAGAACCGTTGGATTAAATATCCATAAATGGTCTCGCGAGTTATTGCGGTATTTGTGAAGACCGTTTTTGTTAAAATATTTTTTAACACGCCGTTCGCTTAACCCGATTTTTCATGCTTGCTTTTCATGCGTGAAATAGCTAATTTTTTTTAACAATGTGCGAAACATCACGAAGCGTGTGCGAAACTACTTAAACGATTCGCAATTGTCTTTAGTCTTGATGGCGTCTTTGTTTTTTATTTAAAAACAATGGTGTTACGACACTTACTGGAATCTATTTAATTTTGTACAAGTAAGGAATTTCTAGTTATTATTAAATATTTAATTTATATTCCTTTACTTGACGCACTGCGATTCACTCAAGACGAGTTAAAAAATAGTGTACACAACACGAGCGGGAGGTGAGACCCGGACGCGTGTCTTTGTCGTCCTCGCTCTGCTCGGACAGTCGTCCGAGTCCGAGTTTCTCGACTCGTGGGTGAATCACCTTCTTCGGAGAGCGTAGGCTTCCGCGGCCGGAGTCAGTGTTTAATCGGCTGTCCGGGTGACGGCGTCCATGGCAAAGGTGCCGACGTTTAGGTCGCCATTCTGCGACCTTCCTCAGGGCGTCCTCGGACATCCTCGTCAGCTTCGATGTGACGTCTTTGTTCACAATGGTTCCGGTGGACGAGGCGGCCACTGTCATACGCAGTAAACTTTGCCCCCGTGGGCTCACTCCGAAATGGGCCGACTTAGCTGACTTCTGTCTCACTTCCACTTTCTTCCAGTACCGTGAGCAACTATATTCTCAAGTTGAAGGAGCGGCCATGGGTTCCCCCATCTCTCCGGTTGTGGCTAACCTTTTCATGGAGGCCTTCAAAACGGAAGCTCTGGAGAATGCCCCACTAAAACCAACTATGTGGCTCCGGTACGTGGACGATACACTTGTAGTGTGGCCCCACGGTCCTCACACCTTTGCTGACTTCCTCCAGCACCTTAACAACACACACTCTTAAATTACGTTCAAATACACCTTCTTAGTATCCTTGTTACGTGAACTACTATAATTTATTGTATTCCAGCATTATAAAAGAACCTTTTCTGTTGAAAGAAATAGTTCATAATTGTCCACTTTACGGCACAAATAATGACGTATTAGATTTTATGTCACAAATTATTGCGTCATCATGCATTCAGCCAATCGAAGCGAGAGAATCGCGGGGAGGTAGAGCTAAACGGAACAGCCGAACACCGTTCACTCGCACGATGTGAAATACCTGAGTCGTCACAGGGAAGTTGTTTCGCAAAATTAAATTTGAGTCTCTTATAAATGTATAACGCTGTTATACAAAAATATAGTATGCAACTCGTTTATAATGTTGCTTCATTACATTCGTACAAATTTGAAAACTCTTTCCTAAAGTCGCTCGTTTTCGAAACATGTACTCATGCAATAAACTTAACATTATAAACTAATTGCATAAAATACTATTATTGTATTGTTATAGGACTGCATTTAATTTTTTGTTCTCGTGAAATGTGCATGCTACGTTTTGAAAAACCATTTTCTATGGTTTTGTTGAGTATCAGTTTTCTGCTGCAGGTCACTAGCCAATATTATGAACGGGTAACGGGTAATACATTATTACTTGTTTTGAAAATATAAATTGACATATTATTTCGCATAAGTATTCAATTAAACAGTTATTTAATTATTCAGCACCAAATATATTTTGAAGATCTTTCTGTATTTTTAGTAGTTTCACAACAATAAAAGAAACATGGATCAAAAACAGCAAAAAATGGTCTAAAGTAGTAATAAACGGGAAATGAAAAAATGGGTGATGGTATTCTTTCGCTAAAACTTAATAATTAACCTGAGTTTAAAACACATTTCAAAAAATATCAAACAAGAAAAAACGTGTACAGAGTTAGGAAGAAGACAAAAAGTATTGTGACTTGTATTAAGGAAATATAAAATTACCTTGTTGAAATTTCTTGGAAAAAACTTTACGCCCTGCTCATTTTCTGCGCTCCGCTCTTCCACCTTTCCCTCCACTTTCCCTGCCTTCCCCTTCGAGAGAGATGGGCAAAGGAGGTGAGACTCGCCATGCGCACCCTCTTCCAACCACCCGACACCACCTTCTTTCCTCTCGCCGCCGCCAACGCCGCCTCCCCCGGCGCGTCTCCTGGGCACCCTAGCCAAAGCTAATAACTCCTTCGCCGACCGGCTTGCTTCCGCCTTACAACTTTGCGAACGAACGCCGCCGCCCTCGCCTCCTCTCCCGCCCACCCTCCTCACCGGCCTCACGAACTCTACCACCCACATATCCTCTACCGTCCTTGCCTCCTCA
>BOPP01000021.1:11612329-11640099 GCA_017312745.1 Gryllus bimaculatus
AAGAGAGAGATGGCATTTATTAATCAATTAATACTTTCTCGTATTATTTCTAATTCTACGCAATAAAATATATACCAAGTGAGAGCATGAACCTACAAAAATGTTTTCAAGCGAAAAAATATCCTCCCCTTTTGGTTTCGGAAATTCTGTTTCGTATAGTTGCACTTCATTTCATTACCCCTGTCAGAGAAGGGAGCAAGAATACCTTGAACGGGGAGGGGCTGCAAGACTGAAAGGCCTTCTCTATTAACAAAGTATTTTACACCGCACCGGGCCATGAGTGCCCGGGGGGAGAGGGAATGGCACTGGTTAAGAAGGGAGGGGAGGAATGCTAAATTTACGAGAATTTCATTTGCACATACGTTTTATTAATATTAAATGCTATGCTAGTGAAATGAGGAGATAAATGTGAATGCAACAAGATGAAATCAAGAATATACAAAATGGATGTTGCTACGGTCGATGTTCCTTCCTCACCGTGATGGTGAGTAGTTACGTTGTCATGGGCACACGGGCTTGCCGAATACCTGATGTGTGGCTTGCGGCGTGCGCTGGACCTCAGGGCTGCTCTTCCCCCGGGCGAAGTGGGAATGCACGCGTCCACACAGTTCGGCTGGTAGGATAGTCTGGTCCAGAGCTTTGGCCCACGCACCTGGCCAGGTGATCCCTGGCGCAGGAGTGCGCGTGCGGCACACGGTCTCGGGTGTGTGAGTAAGGGTCTGCACCCCCCCCTCGTACGCGCACTTAGTACCGCGAAGGCAAGATTACTATGACTACATCGCGGCAGCAACGTGTTTTAGTGGCTGCTCGTCGAAGACCAAGTAGCGCACTTAATTTCACAGATTATGTGCCGAAGGCAGTTTTTTTCGCGTGCGCGAAGCGCAATTGAGTTATACTCGTATGTATCTTGATTATGAGGCACTGCTCAGCAAAAAGGAGCTGGGCCGCCGGTGTAGCCTGTGCTTCTGCGGGTGGATCTCGCCCGTTCCTGCTGGCAGACCGTGAAGGTGGCGTTGCAAGGAGCGAGAAAAGTGCAGCCTTCGGGAAAGCGGGGGGGGGGGGGCGCCGTTCGGGGGAGGGGCCGGCGGCGCGGGTGCGGTGTGGGTGCGGCGGGCGCACCCTGCGGGAGCGGCCGCCTCCGGAAGGAAGGGAGCGACCACCCGCCTTTGCGCGGGGCTTTGTGTGTGGACGGCACACCCCACACGTTCAGCTCCGCAGATAAACCAATCTTCCCGATGGATTTAATATTTTTTAAACATTTGCTTTTCTTAATTTTCACATTTTCAAAAATCAAATTTCATGACCTAGTTCTACGGAACGTAATTTCACGAGGAAAAAATTCTCCATCATCAATAATGTGTTGTTATTTTTTTTCATTACATGGATATTTCATTACCAGGAGAACTCGTCAGTAGAGATTTTCAAGTGAAAAAATCGGCTGATATTTCATGCAATTTGCAAAGCTCTCTTTATTATGCAAGTACGGGGAGCGTAACTAAAAATGTGTGACAAAGATATATTATAAAGATGGCATAAAGATAATATAATTATAAGATCCCTAATCGGCGGATATTGACTCCCCAGCATTTTTTTTACCACACATTCTATTTAAGGTTCCTACATTTTCAAATGCTAAATAGCTGTGATAAAATCATAACTTTTTAATCTGTAACATGGCTACTTACCTTTCAATAAATGATAAACTTAATGTTTTTGAGCTATCGTAGTAGTTACTTTTTAATTTTCTTTTGATTGTCCTTCTCCCTCCCCAAATTTTACTTTGCAGAACGCCTATGACTTTAAAATCACTAATAGCCACAAAAATTGGTAATAATTTATTCTTGTATCTGTAAAGGTATCACCGAAACCTGTGTTCATAGAAATAGGTGACGCTCCCAAGCGGCAGGTAGATCTGTTCCACGGTGGCAGGAGTGCTCTAGTTCTGGATAGGATTTTCTAGATTTCTCAAATCTATAGTCGCCGAAAATGGTTCGCAGATATAGTCGAATGGCAGCGTGGTCAGATGGTGAACAAAACGGCATGCCACTTAACATGGGTCAAACGAACCCGTCCGCAAGAGGTGCAGGAGTTAACATAAAGGGCGGTGGCAGGCCGGGCATTTGCTAATGTGGGTGTAGGCATATACGGAACTACGAATGTAGTTACCGTAGATATTTTCTTTTACCTTCTTCAGAAGTATACATTTCTGGCACGTTATCTGATAAGTAATATGACGATTCACAAGCCGTGTGAGAATATTACTGCGCACGCTGTCACCATCAAGCATTCGTTTTGTTCATACACAGGCAGCCGGGTTCTCGCATACACCTACCAGAAGCGGCAAACGCTCTGCGTCTCCGTCGCGAATGTAGCTACTTGTCATCATTACGAAGGCGGGGAAACAGGAAACAGTGTGCCTAGTTGGTGATTTTTCAGGAATGTTATTTGGATGGTTTTTATGTCTAATAAAATATTAACTCGCAAACATTCCTACTTAAATCAGTAGAATATATCAGAGATCATTCAAAATAGTTCCAGAAGTAATTCATTATAAATAAAATCGGCTCAAATAAGAGTGAACTCCGATAACCAATTTAAAAATTGCTCTAGTTTTTAGCAAATAATGTTTCCAAAAAAAGGGGTAACTCTATACTTTTTTTGGAATACAGTTTTGTTTGCTTATTCTGGAGTTAAAATGTCATAAAAATATTTAAAGTTATATTGAATGCTAACATTATTTCAAAAACTAAAAACTGTTTAATAATTTCATTTAGTTTTTTCAAACATCAATTTTAAAAATTGTAGAGAAAATAAGTCTTCTACTTCACGAAGAATGGCTATTATCACTCGCAGAAATTTCCCATTATTCATCCTACGTTGCCTCAAATGTTCGCAAACAACAACTCGTGAATAATAGATTAAATTCTACGTGCTCTTTTGAATTTCTAGTCTTAAGTTGTGGCAAATCCGCTCACTTTAGCAAGAGCTGTGCTATCTCATTGCGTAGGTTTTTAAAGTCAAATAAAGACACACGGCTTTGCTTCTCAAAGTTATTGGGCTGAATCGTCGAGCAGTTTATGTTCAAGAGCGAGCTGCGGCTAGCACAATAATCCAGTTCTTGCGAGATGTTAATATATTTCAAAATATTGATTTATGAAAAATATATTCTTTTCAAATGATGTAGTATCTTTTCAACCTAGTAATAACGGGAGTTCGTCACCATAGTAACTAAAATTGAGGAATCTCACGGATCCATTGTTATATTCAGCAGAATCTTACTTTGTCTTAACCTTTTTACATTGAATTCGAACTAATATTTTAGTAACACTGTTCTATGATTGACACAACAAAATAAATTTGGTATGGACAGCTGTGAAAGACGTCATTGAAAAATATGTTGCAATATATATATATATCTATATATATATATATATATATATATTTTATATATATATATTAAAACGAAGAACGTTCTGCATTGTAACCAATTCAAAAATTGATTACTAATTCTAATTACAATAAGTACTGATTGATCAGAGCAGTAACGCCGCGCCGCTGCACCAAACGGTCAAATCGGGGGGTTCGACGGGAGGCGAGCGACGGTTGGGACAGTGTGCGCAGAGAGGCCGCGAGTGCAACACGGAGGGGCAGTGCTGCATCAAACAAGTTTATGGTGGTGTTAGAAACAGTTTTGGATTGACTGTGGCTGGTTAAGTGAGGACTAGTTATTTGGAATGAAAGTTGATAATCAGGTGATAAGGGAAAGTGGAAGTGCCGCCCAGGACCGAGAATCAAAACAATTAATACAGGAATTCGTGTAGGAAACGTGTTATATTTCCGCCCGGGTGTAATGCAGAAGCGGGCCGTACTGTGCGGGCATTCGCGCGAGATTGGAGCAGAATTGGCTGAGACCGGAACTGCCCGACGGGCCGTCAATCGCGCCGTCGTGCGTGTTAGTAAATAATGTGAGACATTGCTTATACTGGCTTGGGGTTGGACGCCTCGGAGAGTTCGTTGGCCGTTGCGTTGGTGACCAGCGGAGTCGATCGCCGGGGAGAGCGAATTCCCGACGGACCTTCGAGGCGGAAAAGGACCGAAGGTTCCGAAGCCCGTCGCCGCCGTTGCCACGGCGGCCCCGCTCGGTTCCAGCCAGCAGTGGTTACTTAACAAGCATCAAGGTTAGCGATTGATTGTGACCTTCATTACCAAAGGCCTGGCGCATTGCGTATTGTAATAATCTTTAAAGCAGTGTTTTATTATAAATATTTAAAATGCACAAAAGAATTTCTTATGATATCTTCCAATGCAGCGCCAAACACCTGGAAAGGCCAATTCCCCCGAAAATTGTACCCGTCTTTGTAATAATTTATTTTGTCGCGGAGAGTACCGCTTCCCAGGTACGTCACATATATTAACACATAAGAGCTAGTGTGTCCAAAATGAATACATTTGAATACATAATACAACGCAATGTTTGCGTTAAGCAGTTGGGAAAACTGGCAGTTCTGAAAAGCTTTTATTACTGGCATGTACTCTGTGTGTTAGAAAGTGGCAATACCGCCGCTTTTATGATTGAAACAATATTCATAGCAAAACCATGAAGGATCGGCAATTGTGACTTTTTGGACAAATAAATGTCATGAGAGTTTCGAAGTCATCCACTTATATGTCTCAAATTTTCTATTACTAGAAAAAAATATTGTTATCTCCGAATCATGCAAAATATTAATTTTCAATTTGATCGGTATCAATGTTGCTTCTTGAACTCCAATGAACAAAGATGGTGGCATCGTTGTGGGCCCCACCGTACACATCCTTTCCTTTTCTATCCTCGGAATGCCAAAAATGATCAACCATCCCCGTCACTGCTGATAAGCGGAAGCTGATCCTGCTTCCTAGTCGTGCGAGAATGAAAGCACCACCAGGAGAAAGCAATAATGTTACGACCTTACTTATTTTGTGAGTTGTGTGTGTGAGAGAGACGTTTGTTTGTGGAAAATGATAATAAGAAAAAAAAATTGGCTACATTCATTTGAAAGTTTCTTTATAGATACACTCAAGATACAGCTTACGATGTCATAAATTAATAATTTTTCACTAGTTTTGTTCAATATTCTGTTAAGTTAAGTTTATATTTTCAATACGTATTTTTAACATTCAATTTTTAAAAATTTTTAAATAGAATAATATTAAAAGTTCAGAAATTCATGTGGCAATTTATTTAATTTTAACCTTTGGAACGTATTAAATGATAAAAACCTGGCAACATTCGCTATTTGTGAATCGTGGTACCATATGTCAAAGACGCAACATACCTAAGAGACAGAACGATATGCGGTCCTTTGTGTGATACACGTCTAGGTTTTTCTTTCTGTTACCATCTTGTAACAGTAAAAACTGTTAAAAACCCTTTATTTTAATCCTTTCGTCCATTCTCTTCCTGAGCTATAAAGTAACATAATTGTATTATCTCATTCAATAATTGTAGAACATATTGAACATTAAATATGTACAAATTTCAACTGCTATTATTATTATTATTATTATTTATTATTATTATTTTATTATTATTATTTTGTCAGGATATTTTTCAATTATAAGTGCAAGATGAATTTTTTTACGAATTTGAGCATGGTTTATTGGCAATGGTAAGTAACTAAACAACAAAATTGAGATTGTTTCTTTTTGGTTTGCTGGCAAAGTGACTTAGAAACATTTCTTTATCTTATTGAGAGAAGTGATGGTGATTTTTTTCATTTGAAATAACTCTCTCCGTAATTTTCAAATAGTGTTTTGTATGTAATATTTAATAATACCACTTAATATAGTGGGTGACGCACATAAATTAACAATTTACCCCAAGCGCTTTTATTTGTCTTGAACATGAAGTACAAATCGAAAACGTGAGCCTGCTGCACCCGAAAACGCTTGGTCAGGAGGCCTGCTGGGAGTTGAGGCGTCTCGTGGGGTCTGCAGCCTTGCGGTCAGCAGTCTCCCTCCGGTCGATCCTCACGCGTCAGGAGCGGGGATCACTGACCTAACCAGTGACAGAGTCCTTCCCGAGTTCTACTGCGGGAGGCTAATAGGCGCGCTATAAATTTTCGCGTTGCGCCGGAGGCGGAAAGGCAAGGAAGGGCCGGGAGGTTGTAAGTGATGGGTGCCCCTCTTTCTTCTTCGCCTTTTCGTACAGGAATGACGCAAGGCTGCGTTTGCGGTCCGCCCTGACGGGGAAGCGACTAGCGGAAAAGGAGGCGGAGTTGCCGGGAAAGAACGAGGAGGCGGCCACGGGAAGGAGGGAAAAGGAGGTGGAGGCGCATCGACGCTGGCACAGAGGCGATAGCGTGCCGAAGATATGGGCGGGCGGAGGAGGCGAGGAACGGTGGAGGGGGGCCAGGACATTGGCAGTTGCGAGGGTGGTGGAGGGAGCGAGGGGCAGTGGAGGAGGCGAGGGCGGTGGAGGGGGCCAAGGCAGCCGGAGATATATGGGAGATGGAGAGGCGAGGACGGTGGAGGGTGGCGAGGCTGAGGAGGAGGGCAAAGGCGGTGGAGGGGGAAGCATAAGTTGGCGAAGTGGCAGGGAAGGGGGCGAGGTTATTGAAGGGGGTGAGAGGGGTGGCGGCCTACTGGCGAGGGCCGGTGGAGGGGGGAGGACGGCTGAGATTCGGCATCGCTATCGCCTTCTTTGCCACGTCGATGGCCTCCACCTCCTTTTCCCCTCCTTTCCCGTGGCCGCCTCCTCGTTCTTTCCCGGCACACCGCCTCCTTTTCCGCTGCCGCGTCCCCGCCAGGCGACCGCAGCGCAGCCTTGCGTCATTTCCTGGTACGAAAGGCGAAGAAAGAGGAGGCGAACCCCATCACTTACAACCTCCCTCCCTTCTCCCTGCCTTTCCGCCTCCGGCGCGACGCGAAAAATTTATGGGCGCGCCTATAGCCTCCCGGCAGTAGAACTCGGGAAGACTCTGTCACTGGGTTAGGTCAGTGATCCCGCGCCCTGGACGCGTGAGGGATCGACCGGAGGGAGACTTGCTGACCCGCAAGGCTGCAGACCACGAGACGCCTCAACGTCCCAGCAGGCCTCCTGACCAGGGCGTCTTCGGGTGCAGCAGTCATCACGTATTCTATTTGTGCTTCATGTTCAGACAAATAAAGCGCTTGGAGTAAATTTTAATTATCTGCGTTTCACATTTATATTAAGTGGTATTAATTAAATATTACATTCAAGTACACTATTTGAAAATACAGAGAGAGTTATTTCAAATGAAAAAATCACCATCACTTTTTCTCAATAAGATAAAGAAATGTTTCTAAGTCATTTTGCAGAAACCAAAAAGAAATAATCTCAATTTTGATTGTTTAGTCACTTACCATTGCCAATAAACCATGCTCCAACTCGTAAAAAAATTCATCTTGCACTTATAATTGAAAAATAATCCTAATAATAATAATAATAGTAATGATAATAGAAGTTGAAATTTGTACAATATTTAATGTTCAATATTGTTCTACAATTATTGAATGAGAATATACAATTATTGTTACTTTTATTTAGCTCAGGAAGAGAATGGAGAAGGGATTGAAATGAAGGGTTTTTAACAGTTTTTTACTGTTACAAGATGTAACAATAAAGAAAGCTAGACGTTTATCACTACAAGGAGCGGCATGTCCTTCTGTCTCTTAGGACTGTTGTGCGCCTTTTGACATATGGTCTTTTGACATTCACATAATAGCGAATGTTGCAGGTTTTTCTCATTTAATACGTTCCAAAGGGTGATTAAATAAATGCACATATTTCTGGAACATTTTAATATATTCTATAAAATTAAAAAAAATGAAGTTAAAAATTACTGTATTGAAAAATATTACTTAACATAACAGGATATTGAACAAAACTAGTGAAAATTATTAATTTATGACATCGTAAGATGTATCTTGATGTATCTATAAAGAAACTTTCAAATAATGTACCAATATGTTTTTTTTTCTTATATCATTTTCCACAAACAAACGTCTCTCTCACACACACAACTCTCAAAATAAGTAAGGTCGTAACATTATTGCTTTCTCCTTGGTGGTGCTTTCATTTCGCACGACTAGGAGCAGGATCAGCTTCCCGCTTATCAGCAGTGACGGGGATGGTTTGACATTTTTGCATCCGAGGGCATAGAAAAGGAAAGGAAGTGTACGGGGGGCCACTAACATGCCACCATCTTTGTTCATTGGATTTCAAGAAGGCCAAATTGATACCATCAAATTGAAAATTAATATTTTGATGATCGGAGATACAATATTTTTTTCTAGTAATAGAAAATTTGAGACATATAAGTGGATGACTTCGAACTCTCTTGACATTATTTGTCAAAAAGTCACATTGCGATCCTTCATGGTTTGCTATGGAATATTGTTTCAAATCTATAAAAGCGGCGGATTGCACTTTTCAACACACAATGTACATGCAGTAATAAAAGCTTTTCAGAACTCCCAGTTTTCCAACTGCTTAACTCAAACATTGCGTTGTATTATGTATTCCAAATGTATCATTTGGACATACTAGCTCTTTAATGTGTTAATATATATATATATATATATATATATATATATATATATATATATATATATATATATTGCAACATATTTTTCAATTAACGTCTTTCAGACTGTTCCATACCAAATTTATTTTGTTGTGTAAATCATAGAACAGTGTTTACTAAAATTATTAGTTCGAATTCAATGTAAAAAGTTAAAGGACAAAGTAGGGATTCTGCTGAATATAACAATAGATCCGTGAGATCTCAATTTTAGTTACTAGGGTTACGAACTCCCTTATTACTAGGTTGAAAAGATACAACATCATTTGAAAATGAATCGCAAAATAGACATTTGATAGAATGTAAGAATATATTTTCATAAAGTCAATATTTTGAAATATATTACATCTCGCAAGAACTGGATTCATTGTGCTAGCCGCAGCTCGCTCTTGAAACATAACTGCTCGAGCGATTCACGCCCAATAAACCTTTGAGAAGCAAGCCGTGTGTCTTTATTTGACATTAAAAACCTACGCAATGAGATAGCATAGCTCGTTGCTAAAGTGAGCGGACTTGCAACAGCTTAAGACTAGTAAATTCAAAGAGCGTAGAATTTTATCTATTATTCACGAGTTGTTGTTTGCGACATGAGCAACGTAGGAGTGAATAATGGAATTTCTACGAGTGAATAATAGCCATTCTTCGTGAGTAGAAGACTTATTTTCTCTACAATTTTAAAATTTATGTTTTAAAAAACTAAATGAAATTATTTAAACAGTTTTTAATTTTTGAAATAATGTTACATTCAATATAACTTTTAGTTCATTACCTAAATATTTTATAACATTAACTCCAAATAAGCAAACAAAACATGTATTCCAAAAAAAGGGTATAGATTTACTTTTTGGAAAAATTATTTGTAAAACTAGAGCAATTTTTAAAATTTGTTATCGGAGTTCACTCTTGATTTGAGCCGATTTTATTTATAATGAATTACTTCTAGAACTATTTTGAATGATGGCTGTATTATATTCTACTGATTTTAGTAGAATGTTCGCGGTAGATATTTTATTAGACATAAAACCATCCAAATAACATGCCTGACAAATCACCAACTAGCACACTGTTTCCTGTTTCGCCCTTCGTAATATGACAGTAGCTACATATCGCGACGGAGGACGCAGAGCTGTTGCGCTCTGTAGATGTATGCGAGAACCGTCTGCCGTGTGTAATGAACAAAGACGAATGTGATTGGTTGACAGCCGTGTGACAGTAATATTCTCACACGGCTTGTGGAATCATTATTACTGTATCAGATAACGTGCAGAAATGTATACCTTCTGAAGAAGTCGTAAAGAAAATATCTTACGTAAGCTACATTTCTAGGTTCCGTATATGCCTGACACCCACATTAGCAAATGCCCGCCTGCTCACCGCCCATTCATGTAACTCCTTGCACCTCTTGCGGACTTTCGTTTGACCCATGTTAATGGCATGGGCTTTTGTTCACCATCTGACACGCTGCCATACGTATCTATAGTCTGCGAATCATTTTCGGCGACTATAGATTTGAGAAATCTAGAAAATTCCTATCCAGACTAGAGCACTCCTGCACCGATGACAGATCTACCTGCCGCTTGGAGCGTCACCTATTTCTGATGAACACAGGTTTCTGATACCTTTACAGTTAAAAGAATAAATTATTACCAATTTTTGTGGCTATGTAGTGATTTAAAGTCATAGGCGTATCTGCAAAGTAAAATTTGGGGAGGGGAAGGACATCAAAAGAATTGGGTACTTACTCGTAAGCTCACAATTTGTTTTCGTTTATTTAAAGTAAGTAGGCCATGTTACAGATTAAAAAGTTATGATTTTATCACAGCTATTTATGCATTTGAAAATATGTAGCAACTTAAAATAGGAATTGTAGTGGTAAAAAATGCTTGGATAGTTCAATATCCGCCATTAGGGGATCTTTATAATATATTATCTTTATGCCATCTTTATAATATATCTTTGTCACACATTTTTTAGTTTTACTTTCAGATTTTACTGTGTACTTGCATAATAAAGAGAAAGCATTGCAAATTTGCATGAAAAATCAGCGATTTTTTCACTGAAAATCTCGTACTGACGAGTCCTGGTAATAAAATATTCATGTAATGAAACAAATTAACAACTATATTATTGATGATGGAGGATTTTTTCCTTCGTGAAATACGTTCCGTAGAACTAGGTCATGAAATTTTGAATTTTTGAAAATTTTGAAAATTAGAAAAGCAAATGTTTAAAATATTTAAATCATCGGGAAGATTGAGTTTATTTGCGGAGCTGAACGTGTAGGGGTTGTTCCGTCCACAACACAAAGCCCTCGCGCAAAGACGGGTGGTCGCTCCCTTCCTCCGGAGGCGGCCGCTCCCGCAGGGTGCGCCCGCCGCACCCACACCGCACCCGCGCCGCCGGCCCCTCCCCCGAACGGTGGCCCCCCTGCTTTCCCGAAGGGCTGCGGCCTTCTCGCTTGCAACGCCACCTTCACTTCTGCCAGCAGAGACGGGCGAGAACCACCACTGCGAATGGAACACCGCCGGCCCAGCTCCTTTTTGCTGAGCAGTGCTCATAATCAGAGTACATACGAGTATAACTCAATGCGCTTCGCGCACGCGAAAAGAATGTCTTCGGTACATACATCTGTGAATTAAGTGCGCTACCTTGTCTTCGACGAGCAGCCACTAAACACGTTGCTGCCGCATGTAGTCAGAGTGAATCTGTCTTCGGCGGATACTACAGTGCGGCACGAGCAGATCCTCCTCACACACCGAGACCGTGTGCCGCACGCGCACTCCTGCTGCCAGAGCCCACCTGGGGCCAGGTCCGTGGCCAAGCTGCTGGACAGACTATCCGACTAGCGAACTGTGTGGGACGCGTGCATTCCCACTTCGCCCGGGAGAGGAGCAGCCCTGAGGTCCACGCATGTCGCATCCACACATCAGGTATTCGGCAAGGCCGTGTGCCCATGGACAAACGTTCACTACGTCACCATCACGGTGAGAAGGAACATCGACGTAGCAACATTCATTTTGTATATTCATTGTATTTCATCTTGTTTCATTCACATTTTATCTCCTCATTTCACCTAGCATAGCATTTAATATTAATAAAACGTATGTGCAATGAAATTCTCGTAAATTTGTCATCCTCCACCTCCCTTCTTAACCAGTGCCATCCCTCTCCCCCCGGGCACTTCATGGCCCGGTGCGGTGTAAAATACTTTGTATAGAGAAGGGCCTTTCAGTCTGCTAGCGCCCCCTCCCCGTTCAAGGTATTCTTCTCCCTTCTCTGTACAGGGGTAATGAATGAAGTGCTAACTATACGAAACAGATTTCGAAACCGAAAAGGGGGGATATTTTTTCGCTTGAAAACATTTTTGTAGGTTCATGCTGTATTATTTTATTGCGTAGAAGTTAGAAATAATACGAGAAAGTATTAATTTGATTAATAAATGCCAACAAACCATTTTGTGCACGTTACTCATCGTTAATCATCTGAATGCTATGTAGCACTATTAAAAAGTCATTAATAAAAATGTTATGTCTAAATGCCTTCTCTAGAAGAAGAATAAATTAAAATAAAACTGCTGGATCTACTTGAAATGTTTGAGAAGATGTTCGCACACCGAAGACGACTTTGTTTAAAGGGACCCATCAAACTGGTGGCTGCAACTCAAATGGCACGTGGTGCAAATGATCATCTCTCGAATATCTTAATTTAAAAAAAAATTAAAGGATGTATGAATGTTCCAAAGTACCTTTTGAATCAATGGAGAGAATACTCATAAATTTCGCAGAGAAAATTTTGAGCAGGCGAGGAAAACGTTTATCGAATTCTTCTACAGGTCCTGTCTTTTATCCCATCATCATTAATGATCAGGACATCCAGCTCACCCATCAATCAAAACCATTCAACTCATAAATTGGTGATTAAATTAGGGATAGTTGATCATAATAAAAAGTACTAATTTGAATCTTGTGAACATTCCTTAGTTTTGAATTATGTTTTATAAGAGAACATAGTGAAATACTAAACCCAACCTGAAACGTTTCTGACAACCCTTGTCACCAAATAGAAATACCCTTGAAAAATGAAACCGTGCGTAAAGCTCTCATTTTGTAGAGCCGCAAACGTGGCTCGTATCCCCCAAGAAACACTAAACCTGGGTTTTAAGGGATGTATACTCATAGTTGGCGTAATGCACATAGGTAAAGAGTGTTGCCACACAATATGTGTTATGGGTTGCATCATTATCAGCAAATTTCTAAATTATCTCTCTTAAACTTGTTTGATGCTCTTCTTAAATAATTACTTCTCCTGCAGTAGAATACTAACGACCTTCTTGTCAATTATGTCATTTGCATCAGACGAAACAAGAGGCACCCTCAAGGGGGGGCATAACTCTACTCCAAAAGCCAACCATACATATTGTTGACGATAGACGTCTTATGTGAGAAACAACATTTTACAGGAGGAAGAAAAATCACTTTTTGAGATTAATATTGAACAGTCGTCTACGTTTAGACATTTGACACCTTCTATATAAAAGTATTAAATATTTATTGTAATATTTTTCTCAAAGCACCTTAAGAAAACTTTTCATGTGAGTCTTAGCACATATGAGATCACATATTCTCTCATAGTTCATATAGGAGGTTTTTTATTTCCTTTTCTAAGACCACAAATTCTAGTTTACTTTGGAAATGTTCTTTTGAAACTAAACCATAAACAAATTTTAAATCATTGATACCAATATGAAAAAAACGCCCATTTCCTCACATAGAAGGTTGTTCATAATCAACGACGAGATTAAAAACATCACTTACTAATTTTCTATACTAACTATAATTATTCAATACATCGCTTGTTTACGTTATAAATATTAACTACAAGTCAACAAATAAACATACATATATTCAGCGTACATGAAATATTCTTTGTAAGAAAACATTTAGCCTTTGAACACTAGCCAGTATTATACCCCTTTTCCACAGACAAAACTTGCGTGTACCTCTCTGCAAATCCATATATCTTTACAGTATAGAGAGAAGAGAGAAAGTTGAGCAAGTACGTAGTTCGATGATCGCCAGGCGCAAAATACCAAAGGGTTCTAGTTACGGTATGTCGGACATTTGGACAGCTTTCCCTTAGACCTCACAATCGTGGGATGCGACATTCCGCCCTTTGAAAATTCACGGCTTTCATCTGCGATTGACCTTGCAAACGTGGGTGTTAGAGCATTTGCCCGCATACCACAAGCCAGTGTAAGAGCATTTACCCGCATACCACCGAAGCCAATGCCGTGAGTGCGGCTTCTCCCCTTCAAGAAGCAAGGCGGTCGTCGCTTACGTCAGCGTTAGCGCATACGGAAGCTCCTCAAAAAGCACTCGCCTTCACAAAACACCAACATCCTGTGACTTTGCAAAGGTTGCGATGGTATTTCATATATTTGAGTCACTGCAATGTGATGTGATGTCAACACTTGGTATTCGGAATGCAGAATTGTATGCAAGTTTTACAAATTGACACAGTCATTAAGTTTGATCAACTATTTATCACACTGTCTTCTGATCGATGAATTAGAAATATATATACTATTCTAATATTGAAAATTGAATATCGAATACGCTGGAGAAAAAAGTATGGGGTATGAATTTAAAATGAGTTAATTTATAATACGGGTTTTATTTTTCTACCATATAAATATACGGGAAAAACTATTTTTGAGCACCAAGACAGGTATGAATTTAGTCTGGTCAAAGCGCCGGGATGAAGAAAAAATCACGAGAAACCTGGAGCCCGACTGTTCTGATTCGTTTTCTGTTTTCTTCTGATCAATTCTTTCTCGTGTGAGCCGAACACTTTATTTACAACGTTTCACGGTCCGCGTGCTACCCTTTCACATTGAGTCATCATTCCCTTCTTTGGAACCAACGGGACACCGAGCTATCGCCACACCCTCGTATGAAAATCCTACATTTATTCATTGAGAAAATTTCTGATGTTCGTGAGTGAACCAAGAACACATGTTCATGTCAAATGCAACCCGAAACATACTGCAATTTATTTTTTTAAACTCTATATCGTTTAGTTACTCTTACATTTTTGGTGGTCCGACGCTTTCCGATATTACCGCACCAGCGCAGAGACTTGCAGAATCTGCTGACACTAAATGTGTGTATGAGAGGGACAGAAAGACAGATACACAGAGCGAGTCACAGACAGAGAGAGACACAGACAAAGCGACACAGACACCACGACGCAGGCAGAGCGACGCAGACAGAGCGAGACAGTTAGCGAGACAGACAGCGAGAAAGAGAGGGAGAGTGAGAGAGGTGAAGAGAGATGGAGAGACGATTAGACAGGGAGAGACAAAGAGGGAGAGATGGTGAGAAGGAGAGATGAAGAGAGGGAGAGACGAAGAGAGAGGGAGAGACGGTTAGAGAGACAGAGAGATTGGGAGACACGAAAGGAGAGAGAAATGGAGAGATGGAGACAGAGATGGAGAGAGATGGAGAGAGATTTACGGAGGTAGAGACGGAGAGAGAGAAGAAGAGAGATGGAGAGAGACAGAGAAAGAGGGGGATAAAGGGCAGAACAACGTCTGCCGGGTTCCGCTAGTACTGTACTGAAATTTGTATGGAACCAGAATTCTGGAACTTCGAAATAGTTTTCGTGAAGTTCCTGTAAATTAGACCGTGACATCTTATGTAGATAAAACTGAAGACGGAAGCATATTTTCGATCAAACTTAAAATATTGGATTTTATTGTGAGGTGCGCTGTTCCCGTTGCTTCGCCAGCGAGCGGTCCGATGGCAGATACAACAGAGATAACGCAGAGAATAGGGCAACAGCGCAACTCCAGAGTGTACATTTTCAAGCGACTTCCTTCCTTAATTGCTCCGCAATCGACAGACTAGTTTCATCGTCGTTAGTCTCTCACATGACCTACTTAATGGGAGAATAGGATAGTTTAATTTTGTGAGCTGAAAAGTAGTTTGTGATATTAAAAGTATACATGAATAAAAGTAATATTAAATATTAATAATAAATCACCAGGTTTGTACATAAACTCTCTAGCGAAGGAACATTACTAGACGTGTTTGTGAACTCAGGCAATTCGGGTGAGAAAGTCGAAGAAAGACAATTATTTTTAGCATTATGAATTATGGCTTTTTTATAGTGATACATAGACAAATTCTGTTAGCAAACATCTACTAAGAACTGAAATGATTTTACACAGACTATGATGAAAGGTATAAAAGAGATCGCATTATGAAGGTAAAGCTTCAGCGAAAAACTGAACAGATTTTTTCGTCATCTGAACGACACAGTGAACAGATGTAAGGTGTTACAGACCTATTTTGTACGTTTATACTTTTGAAGAAAGGTATTGTGTGTAGTTACTGTCGCATGTAATCCGGTTTATGGCAAAAATATTGTTGAATTGAGTAATATTTATAATTGCATAATCATTGTCATGATGTTGTCAATAACCATTTTGATAATTTGTATATTGCAGACATTTGGTGTCTTATTAGGTTTCTTGGTTCTTTAACCTTGACTGTTTTCTCCGAAATTCCTTTTCAACATTTATACAGTATAATTGTCACTGGTTTTATAGTGATGGAGAAATCCAAAGTAATTTTTCAAAGTTTCACGAGGTGTAATCACCTATCCCGAAACGCCTTACTCTTCTAAATTTAGTAATAAACGAATGTGACCATTCATGACTTGAATGTTAAATACTAGATTACAATAAATTGTCTACTTTTTAGTTGGGAGTGAAAATAGAAATAAAGGAAAGGCGTAGAGCTATCGCATACTCCTCCCGCCAGAGGGTCATGTTCGATCCTCGCCCCCTTCTTGTGGAATTTGAAGCGCTCAGAGTGTGTTTTCGGCAGGTTTAATGGAGGAGCTCCCATTTCACCATTCATTCTTCTTTTCTTTCATCGCCATTCACCTCATCATCACTGCTATCACCTACACAACAGATCGTGTATAATTTACGAGCCGCACCTCACCCCACTTCAGAACCTGAAGATTTTTAATCTCCTGTAAAGAAATAAAATTAATTACCAAAAGCTGATGAATAGACCCTCGAATTTTAGGCATTTTAGGCTGAAAGAGTGATGATTTAGGCACCTAGAAAATGGTTACAAGGTTATAAAAATTAGGCACTATTAGGTATGAAGAGAGACGTTTTAAGCACTTTAAATCAATTAAAAAGTGATTAAACGAAGCATTTAAAACATTAGAGATGAAAAGTTACATTTCTGTCATCTAAAACATTATGAAAGTGTTTTCAAAATACATTTATGAGAGTGACGTCACGCATACTATTTTATCCACTGTAATTAGAAGTACAGTATATAATCTACATTTTCTTTACATTTTCTACTCTAAGGCTATCTTATTGGGTTATAAAAACATTTTGAAAGCTGAAAAGGACTTTTACATTTACGCAGATATTATAGGAGCCAACTTAATTTTAGTAACATATCTCTTGCCCATTTTTCTGACAATTCTCCCTCCCCACCAAAACTTGTATCACCGAACCCATTTTTCCAGATTCGGGATTATTTATTACGCTTTCCCATATGCATTTTACAACGAACAGTATTTTTTCCCGTTTTTGTTACCTTAGCCTTTCCGAACAGTAGGCTTTTGCCTGATCTGATTCTTTTCTCACCTGGATTGCGTAGACGACGCACGCACGACGATCAGCCTCAACCTGTCAACAGTACAGCTGCAATAGGTGAATTTCCTAAGAAGTGCGAGCTGATCGGACACGGGCGTGAAAACTCCTCTTTATGTTGACTTTCAGAGTTCGGCGAGTTGGGTGAAAGATTTTGGAGCTTAGTCGATTGCGTACTCGATCAGGAAATATTCCCGTTTAGGGAAATTCTGGAAAGTGTTTGCGTTTCGGTAATTAAAATATGATAATTCTTCAAAATTATCTTCTTTAGGCAGTTTTAGGCAAAAACGTTATTAAAATAGGCATCAACTTCGCTTTTAGGACATTTTAGACATTATTAGATACATAGCAGAATTACTTTTCCATGATTCGTAAACATCTGCAATTGCTTTCCACAATCTTCTAAAAGATCTAAATAGTCATTTGTCTTAAAATACGAGGTCTGCTGATGAAATAATGTCCGTAATAACAAGTAACAGTCATTTGAATCAAACATTATTTTACTAAAGTTGCATTAAACTCAATCTTCAAGTACACGAACGTGTTCTACTCTCAAGTACGAATACTTATCCAGGCGAATCCACATCTGCTTGCGCAACGCAACCCGGAAACACCATTACGTCCAGCGCCGGCTGGCCTGTGTCCACTTCCGGGTCCTCGAGGGGAAGCAGAAGGAAGCTGTGGGGAGCGCGCGGCGTTTACCAGCACTCGGTCCACCCGCAAACACCTCCCACGAAAAATCCGCCAGGAGCGCGCGAGTGGAAGGCGGGAGTGGGGTACTCAATAATCCACCGCTTCCTCGTCCGTGCCGAAGGTGGGGGAGGGGGAGAGGAAGGGGGGGCGCGAAAAACAACGCGGCGTCCGCGAGCACACAGCGGTCGGGGGCGCGGCGCCTGTTTGCTCAGGTAGCGGGGGTGCGCCACTGACCGGGGAGCACTCGGCCAGCGGGGCGACCGGCGGCACAGGAGGGGATGGCGGAAAAGGGCTAAGGACGGAAAAGAGAGAAGGGGCAGCGCGGATGGACATTGAAACACAAGGCGGGAATGCGATGTCGAAAGGTAAAGGGAAGCACGGGAAGCCGCAAGGCCGGGACGAGCAAGAAGCTGCAGAGACGAAAGACACGTGGGGCGAAGGAGGGAAAGGCGAAGTGCCGATTCGTAAAGCGGAATGGAGTGGGAAATTATTTCGAGGGACATGGCGGTGCGGAAAAGGGAAGAGAAGGGAATGCTGGAGGCGGAGCGTAAAGCTGTGGCGAGGGGAGAAGCGATAAATTGGAGGGGGGAAAGGAAAGAGCGGGGAGCCAATAGGCGAGGAGAAATGGAACGCTCCTGGGAGGCAACGGTGGCGGAGATAAAGGAGCGAAGGGGTGGAGGGAAAAGGAGAAGAAGGAAGGCAAGTGGAGAAGGAAGAGGAGAAGAGAAGAAGGGGGAGAAATGGTAAGAACGGTGAATAGGAAAGATGGTGAAACGTCAAGTCAAAAGAAACGAGAAGCAGGGAAATGTAGGGCGAATGAAAGAAGGGAAGGAGCGAGGAAGGTAGGGGAGGGGAAGCGAGAGGCGGGAACGCGTGATAGGGGACGGGCAGGCGTGGGGTTTGCATGGCCGGGAAGAAAGGGCGGGTGCGGAGCGTAACGCTGCGGGGCGGAGTGATGTAGGCAGTTGAAGGTTAGGGATAGAAAGAGCGGGGAACGAATAACGCCTTTGCGTATAATATTCAGAATGGCTTTCACCAACGTCTGTGCTCTTTTTGGTGGTAATAAGTACGTTTTCCTAGTGGAGAGAATATCCCCACGTGAAGTAAAATATACTCTTCCTGGATTTACCCAACGCGTCAGAGTTCGTAAATTTCGAGGAAAAGAGGTTTTGCAGTGGAAATTGAAGCTAACGTTTTTCAAAATAAATTAATTACAAAAGTATTAAAATGCTTTGTTTTTTTAAATTTAAGGTCACATCAACTTCTAGGTCATTAGCGACCACTATTGCGAGTAACGGTATAGTAACTATGAGGATGACACGATATGATGGTTATAGAGGGTTAAAGGACGAACACAATACAACCACGCCCGTGGCGGGACTCGAACCCGCGATCTTTCGGTCCAAGATTGTTACTTCTTAGCGATGTCGGCCATTCGGACCGGCAAAACGTTTCGGTTCAGAAATAATATTTATAAAATTTAACCTTGAATTGTTATTCAAAACAATATATTTGACATTGATAGAAAAATGTGTACGTTACTTTATTTTGGTTTATCGTTTTTAATCAGTAGTTCATTGCAAGAAATACGACCTACCAAAGTAAGAAAAGTAAAATGCAGAGGAAAAGAGTGGTGAATATAGATGTTGAAAATACATCTGATAACGTGCAGGGCTTAACATCTAGAGATTAACATCTTAAAAATTTCTATCTATCCAGAACTAAAATCTTATCCGTATGAATGACCAGAAGTCCACAGAAAATTTCGCCCGTGGCCTCCGAGAATCGAAAATAGGTCTCTGTACCCCAAGTTGGGGTTCCATTAGTGAGCCACCACATCGGTTGTGTGTGGCATGGGTGGAGGTGGTTGCATCACGCAACAGAGATGCAGCTTAGAGAGGCCAAGGGAACTCTCCATATGGGACTGAGGGCCGAAGGGCACGGGCCGCGGGTTGAGAGGGGCGGGGAGCGGGGCCCGGTGTGCATTTGGGGCAATCGACCGACGCGCCCTCCTCTGGCGTTTCCGAGAATTAAAAGTGAAACGACGTCCACAGTGAACCAAAACATCACACACGGAGGCGCAATTTCATTTTTCATGGACTTCAATAAAAATGTCTCATTTAACTAAAATATTTTCAAAGTATGCTTGGCTTCAATTTTTTAATAATGAAAGATGATCAGCTATAAATATAAGCAAATATACACTTATTATGATAATTACTGTTATTATTGAAATTAGTTGTTAAAGCTTGGCTTGTGGTTGGATTAATTTTTATATTGTTGCAATAATCACTAAAGCCTTCAAACATTTCGTAATTACCTTGGTGTTTCTAACACTATGCCTCAGATTTGCAGCTTCCAACATAGAAATGCATCATGAATAATTTAAGTCGTAAAATATTAAATACATAATAATAAAAAACAGGAAATAAAAGTATACAAACGTGTTCGATCAGTGTTAGAAAATTCAAGGACCATGATTCCAATTTACGTATATCTAATAAAATGTCTCATTTATTGGGAAGTTTACATTACAGAATTAGTGTATGTGAATATCACAAATATGGCTTTAGCACAGAATGTATTTATTCATTTAACTGTTTTGATATGTTCAATGTATTTAGTCAATAAATCAATTTAATTCACTAAATTATTTTTTTCATCCAATTCTTAAATTCATTTTTCGGTTTACTATTGTTTTGCACCTTCCGGTTTTCTCTACGTATCATTTCTGTGCAGTTTCATTCGTTTATTTAATATTATTTAATATTTAATTAAATAATATACAAGAGGGAAAAGTCTCAATTAGAGCAGGTATTACAAATAGATCCAAAAAATTAACAAAAAGAAATACAAAACATCAGATAAAAACAAAAGCAATGAAGGATATTTAAACAAAAATAATGCACAATTGGAGGTAAAAATGGAGAAATAGTGTTTCAACAAATAAAATCGATAACGATTAATAAAACATAACACCAAAGAGAAACAGTAAAATCAAAATAGAGAGCAATAGTCATTTATTTCATTACTATTTAATATTTTTAAAAAGTTTATTCAAATATTTCTTATACTTTTTTGAGTGATCTCTTTCGCGCAGCGCAGCAGCACGTGTCACCCAGTGCGTGGCGGCGGCGGGTGGGCTGGCGGCGGCCGCGCGGCCGGGCGCTGGCCCAATTCGGTTGAAAAGCGCGCGCGGCGCCGCACCGCTTCGATTATGGGCCTGGCGCGCGCGTCGTGTCGCGCGCGTCGGTCGGCGTGGCGGGCGTCCCGTGGGCGTCGCCGCCGCCGCGCTTGGCACTTCCGTCATGCGCTGACCCGATTTTTGCTCACGCTGCGCCACATGCGTTTGCTGGCCGCAGCCCCCATTCGCCCTTCCGGGGGCGGAGGGGCTGCGTCCGGGCGAGTGAATGCTCGCGCCGCACAGGGGCGGGAGGGGCGCCGGCGAAGGGCTAATTGCTTGATTACTGCTGCCCGGACGTTGCCCTTTTCACCTATTTCAGTCCTTTCTAGACAAATGGACTGAACGCTCTCTGTACGTGGTAGGTTGTTTGAAAGACTATTCTAGGATTGCGTTTTACTGATTTTGAAAACAATTGCTTATTGTTAGGAAAAGTCTATTGAAACACAATATAAATTTTGTCTACCTTTGTTTAAAAAACACATTTCGATCATTGTTAACTGTTCTATGCATATAACAAATACCATTTCCAAAAATCTATCGCGAAGAATAGTGCAACTGTTAGTTAAAGTAGGGGATTGACTAACTTTTATATATACGTATTCGAGCTGTATGTCTACAAATATTTTTATAGAATGGTTTTGAGGTTGAAACTCTCAGTGTCATTCTACATGAATATATCCTATCAAGTCATAACACTTCAAAATATACCGTTTTTTAAACAATCACATCACAGTTTTGAATTATTTATAAAATCAAAATAAATATTTTATGAGATGATATAGAACCTATTATAGATGTAAGAAAACTATAAATAAGCTCCAGGAAGAGAGTATTGTATTTTGTTATGGAGACTTTTTTGATTTGGAGAGAGGCTAGACACTACGACTGGAGTGCGACTGGAGTCTTTTTGTTCTAGATAAGAAAATGCGATACTGAAAATTTTCGAAGTGATTCATAATTGATTTGATTATAGATTTTTCGCTATTAATTTATTTTATCTGAATTTGCTTTCAACATAACACTTCTCCATAGTAATAAATCCAGAGCATGAACCCACAAAATTGCTTATTAATTGTTTAACGAAAACCAGCGTACAAAAAATGGGATAACCGAATACCCGATATTTGAACAACATTTAACAAAAGGAACAATACTTTTTTTAAGGTAAAGGTTAAACAATTGAGAAACTCTGGAATGTTTTGAATCAAAATACAATATTTGCGTTAGAAAAATACAGCTGTTCAGAAAATCATCATAATGCAATATTACCTACTTTTAAAATTTTGGAATCGTTAATGAGAATGTAATTTTCAAATCAATAAGGACGGTTGAAGGAATACTTTCCCAGAAGCTAAGAAAGATGAAAGTGAGCAACTTCCAGATTAAGAAGTTATTTCGAAAACAATGTTAGGTGACACTTCGAATGACATAGAGTGATTGAGGCCCGCCTCTTTCGTACTGACCACGCAAATTTCGCTCGCTCGCCTTCACCAACTAGAGAGAAAAGGAGGTATTTCTTGGGCGGAAAACAGGCGATTTGAATTTAGCCAGAGGCGTCATTTAGGCTTGAGATCATTTTACATGCAAGAAATCTACGAACATGGACAGCCGGCTTTACTTCCCCCCAGAAGGCGTACGAAGGATTTTTGTCGCCCTTAAAAATCCACGGCTTCGATCTGGTTCGAACCCGCCAACTTGGGTACAACAGTCCAGTACGCTAACCGTTACACCATCGCCGCCGCCATCGGCCACAAATAAACTTAGTATAAAAGTCCCCAAAACGGAAACTGCACGAAAACAGCAATTTCCTTTGCAAAACTGCCTCATTTATTGCACTCCCATTTTAAAATTCGTTCCACAAAAAACAGTGAAAATGCAGTACTTCGTTACATTCACTTCTACGTCGTCGTTCAGTGATTCCGGGTATTCCAACTGCTAAGGTCATTAGTCCTTTAATAGTAGTGAAGGTTTTCTATTGCGGGAGATGGCGGTGATCTAAACCCGCTGGCTGGCGAGATGTGGTGACGACCTATGTCGACTTTTGGGGATTTTCCATTACCAGGTATATCCCACCGGCGGGGCGCCCTCGCAGCTGGGACAGGCTCTAAGCTCCTGACTCAATTTACACAATTCCACAGTTTTTTTATTTCTGGGATAATTTTCCTTTCTTTAAAAATAGATTGATTTCTTTTGTAAATAATAAACAATTTACATATTTTTGGAGTGTTTATAAGATTCTGCAATGCAATTTTTTAGCGTAGAAAGGGTTTTTTCAAACCGCCTTTTGAGTGCTCAGCCATTCGGAATATCCAAGTAGTTTAGTTTTGACGTTTCCTCCCCTGACATTCTGTATACATCACTATGTGCGCGCGCACGAGTGTATGTCCATGTGTGTGTGTGTGTGTGTGTGTGTGTGTGTGTGTGTGTGTGTGCGTGCGTGCGTGCGCGAGAGTGTGTATTACCTCCAGTGCAAATTTTTTTATGAAAAAAGTTTATTACCCACTTTCACTTTCCCTCGCATTAATAACACGATCGAAATGGGGTTACTGCTGCTGGGACAAACACCAATCAATTGGCGGCTAACGGAACGCTCACCTTTGATTCGGGGAGCTCATCACAGTCTTTTGTTCCATCCAACCTGTGTTCACTATGGGGTCCAGATTATTCCAGATAACGAGCAGTGTTTGGCTAACACACAAAAGAACGTGCGGCAAATACGAGGCGAGAGAAGTGAGGAATCTGCGATGGAATTTCGTGGCAAAGTTTATTTTGGACGTAGTGGATGCGTTCTGCGATGTTTGAGCTTCCTGTACTTAAAGCAAAGGCTTCTCGTGTACTTCCAACAATATTTCCAACTACGATCATCAGATAAGTTTTGATTTTAAAATCTACAAGTCATAGTAGTCATTCCATCTATAATAAAAACGTTAAATTATGAAACAAATGTTGAAGGTAAAGTTCAATTCAATGCCAGAGAAAGAAAAATTAAAGGTAAAAGAGAAAGAGAATGACTCTTATTTTAATTTTCACCTGCAGTTTACATAGAGTAATAAAATGCAATAAATAACAGTTTATTCATAAGTAACGTTTCTTTCAAGGTAAAGTATTTATGCTTAACATTTATCTTTACTGCTGAAAACAATGTGATTAATAAATTATTCAATGAGGAGACGGACACCTTTTGAACATAAGTGAGTGACAAACTGGATAAGTGACACCTCTTTTAGCGGAAATAAAATGGATGTCCCTTGAAACCCCGCTATACCAGATGAAATCATAATACACATTTGGTTCGTTATTTAAACTAAAACCTGGCCATTAATGGCCAAATTGTCCATTATTAATTAGCCATTTTTTCAAATATTATTATTCACGTCCCAATTAACTCTCTTAAACACAAGGAAGGATCTTAAAACATTAAATAAATTCATTGCATCTTTTCAGACTTTCTTCGAGATACCCCAGAGACCGCATGCTTTAAGAAAACTGCAATCGACGAGCAGATCGTAGTGTAAATTAGATCGTAATGTTGGAGCCAAGTGTCATTCTGCTGGACTATGACACTACCGGGAAGTTATGAATAAACAAAATATCATTTAGAAGAGATGTGGAATACATAGATGCTTGTCACTTGCTATACCATTCTTATCAAAACAAAGATGAACATCAGCCAGCAGGTCTGACTCGGGAGTCGGTATTGAGTCCAGGAGAGTCAACTACATGTGTTATTCCTGTAAGTGTAGAACATGGATTGGCTTAGGAATTGGCGGCTGAGATCCAGCACCGACCTACCGTCGGATGGTTTCTTATTCCACCTCCGAGTATTTTAGCGGGATCCCACCTGAGCTTTAATATTCTGACTATTCTCCTGACTGATGTTTGCAGTGCAATGAATGTGAGTACGGGTATGTACAAGGGGGAGAAGAGAATAAGGGTAAGAACAAAGTAGAATAGCACGTGGTTCATGGCCCGTTTTATAGGGCACTGTTCCATATTTGCCTTGATATTGATCGGAAAATTCATGAAAAACTACCGAACACACTATACGAACGCTAGAATTTCCCTCCAACATTGGATAAATTAAACCCAAGTGTAGATACTTTCGAAAATTTTCCATAGTCAAGATTCAAATATTCTGACAACGATTCTGCAGAAGAACGATGTTAACGCTTTGCTACCGCAGTCGACCTCTTATTTGGATATCAAATCCACAATTAATTTTCTGTATACGGTGTCTCCGCAGTCGACTTATGTCAATAATGTTGGTTGAAATTTACAAGAAGGAATTAATGTGTCTCAAGGCTAGCCGCATTACCATCTCATCTCACTTTTCTTATGTGACGTTCGACCAGACGTTAGAGGAATAGTATTCTTTTTTTCACCATCCAAAAAGAATCCAAATATTTTTGTGAGATATATAAAATGTCTCTTTGCTTATGAAAATTATTTTATCTCTTGCTTTTCCTCTCTCATTTGCACTCCTCTGCTCTTCCTTGACATCCATCTTCATATTTCCTTCTCCTACATTTTACTTCTTCCTACTGTCCTCCTTCCTTATCATTCTTCCCATTATTTCTTATCTTCCCTTAACTACACTTCCTCCTTCTCCTCCTTTCTCTTCCACACATTCCTTCTCTTGTTCTTACAGCATTGTCGAATGCCGAACACTGCAAACAGCCATAGACAACGAACTCCACACACATAACTCCCTGCGCAAGTAGCCCGTCGCAAGGCGTTGCGTGGCGAGACGCCGCGCAAGGGAAGTCATAAGCGCCCGTGAGGCGTCGCGTTGCGACGCGACGCCGATGACTCAAGACGTCGGTCGGTCGGGCGGTGGCGGCGGCGTCCACTTGCTATGCGCCGCCAAACGCCCGTCCGGTGCGGCGCTCGCGTCGGTTTCACCGCCGCCCCCGGCCCGCGCGCTGCCAAAAGCGCCCGCCCGCCTATAAAACGCCGCGCCGCCCTCTCGCAGCACATTCGAGCCTCAGCAGCCCCAGCAGCAGCCCGAAGCCCTTCCTCCAGTCATGTTCGCCTGCAAGATGGTAAGCACGAGCGAGTGGCCCTCCGATGGCGGTAGCCGACTCCACAGTTACTTAACATTTTCCGACTCTCGGTTTAAAAGCTCTCGTTCACCAGGGAGGAAATAGAAGTTGATGTAGCAGGGGCGCGAAACAGGTGATTCACGTACGAGGTTTCTTACATCCTTAAGTTGATGCGAAAATGTAGCTAGATGCGACTAGCAATATTTTAATACTGATAACTTAACTAATTGAAGTAAATATCGGATAGTGTCTAAAATTATAACGAAGTGCATCCAAGTAAACGTTTTCGAAGTTCAAAGCTGCCTACGACATACGATTGGTATTACATTTTTTATTTAGGTAGTTTGAAGTAAACTAGGTAAATTTTAATTCGGTTTCATAATTACAAAAATTATATCATAATGTGTTCATACTTTTGGAAGTACATTCAAAACGTATTAAGGTTATTTTTTAATTCTTTGAAATTGAATTAGACATGGAAATGAATATTCAATAAAATTTCAAAAAACATAATTGATAAAAGTAATTGAGGTTTTTAGAGAAAAATCTCCAAATATTCATGATCAGACACAATTCATTGGTAGTTATGATGAGAATATGAAAATTAATCCTTGCAATAGGATAAACGAAGGGAATAATGCTTAAACATTTACAGGATATTTTTTGTTGATTAAATAATCGCTGAGGCGCATTTTTAAGTCTCTTGAGGACATCGTATTCTTTAAACTGCCGGAAAGAAGTAAGTGCTTTTCCAAACTCAGGACAGCCCTGCTGCGCCATCAACGATAAGGAGACGCGTTCTCATCCTGAAACTAATTCCCAGAAGGTTGACCTGTTGACGCTCAGCTATTACTGTAATTCTGTTCATGTTTCGAAGCTCGGTTTCTGGAAACTCTAATCACACAGCCCTTGCAAAAAACTGGCTGGGACTGGTCCGTGAACGGTGAGCACTGACTGGGTGTATTGACCCGCCTTCGCCACCGCCTCCGCCTTTGCCTTCACCTCCACCTCATCCATCAACGCCAAGGCCTCCACCTCCGTTTCTGCCTCAGCCATCTTCTCTGCCATTACCTACACCTTTTGCTGTTAACTTCGCCCCTGCCCCCCGTTTTACCTCGCCTTCACCCCCGTCTTTGTCCTTTATCTTCACCCCCTCCTCCAGCACCTCACTCTCAAGCCCCATCTTCACCTTTCTCTCCCCCTCCTCCGCCTTCACGACTCCCAGCTGCTCTCACACCACCATCTTTGCACATTTACGCCCGTACCTTCGTTTTCTTATCTGTTTTCGCCTCCGACTTTCCCCCTACCTCCACTATCAACCACCTCCCCCTCCACCACGCCTTCACCTTCACCTCCGCTCTGCCTTCATGTTCGTCATCTTCTCTGCCTCCACCTTTACTTTCATCTGTACTTCTGCCTCCGTTTTCACCTCTGGCACCACCACCGGCGCACTTCCCCCTCAACATTCGCCTCCATCCCCATCTTCACCACTAGCTCCTCCTCTGCCTTTACATTCGCCATCTGCAATGTTCTGCGCCTCTACCTCCATTTCCACCCCGTCTGCACATCTACTACTCCCC
>BOPP01000021.1:11640658-11715026 GCA_017312745.1 Gryllus bimaculatus
GGCCACTGCCCGTCGCCGTCGCCCAGACGCACGAGCTGGGGACCATGCATATTCATTGCTCCATTACGTCCGGTGTCAAACCCCGTCCGCGCGCCGCCCGCCTCCCGTCTCTACTCGACCGTCGCCTGCGTCGATTTAGCCCACGATCGAAACGGCTGACGCAAGTATTCGGGTCAAGAGGTTACCTCTCCACTAGTTCTCATCGTTGCTGGCTGCGAATTTTTCGGTTTTATTACAGGATAAAGTCAGACTACAAACCACCGATTGTGACCAGGTCAATCAGTAGGGGCATGTTGCGTTATTTTTTAAATACCACTAGTCTTCAGTGAGTTACTAAATTGGATATGCATCTTACCATTGTTTACCATCTTACCATTACTTGCATTCAACCATTGTTCTGTTGGAGCACTATCATCATAAAGGTAAATTGATATTTATATTCTAGAATCGATGCCCTGGCACGATATTAACAAGTAAAGTTTCGGCACAAATAATGCCGCTCGTTTAGCATACGAACGCAACCCGCAAGACCGAACTTCCTCTGAAGTGAAGGAGATCGGGTACAGAAGGAGATATATGAAGCGAAAATGTGGTCTGGAGTTTTATCAGACGGATTCCACACCCGTAAAAGGCACCTAATGGGCAAATATGAATATAGAATAGAATCTGAAGAGCCAGCACCATTTTTAGAACTGCCATGTGCCTTTTTTCTTTTCTCTAGGTTTGAATTCTAACGCAATTAGACATCGTGTTGTTTGTATATTAAATTGAAAATGGGCGTGTTATCCGTTCAGATAACGTATTCGAACGAGAACTATTTCGATGTGTAGATTAAAAGATTCGTCAACTGATATTAGAGTAAAACCGGGTTAAGTAGGAATCTCACTAAATGTAAGTGTACGTAATGAGCATGTGCTCTATTCGTCGGCAGCGCACATTCTGGTCAAAGAACTTTCTGTCAGGAAACAGAAAGAAGAAACCAAGACAGGTCGCTACGAAGAGTAAATGGGGCAGCGATATAAATGAACACTTGACGATTAAGTGAAATAGACTTCTTCCGGGATGCTACCTAGCAGCTTTTTCAAATGAATGAGGCACGTAATGCGAATATAGTCGCCAACAACTTCCTTGTTTAGAGAAACCGCCACATTTTGTGTAAGGTCGTTCAACTTTCAACTAAAAAGGGCTCACTGAACCTAAAAGATGGGACGGTAGGACGGTAAACAAAGATAAAGCGTTGCAATTGTCCTCTGGACGGTTAATGCCTCGCAGTTTAGACACTTGGAACGCGCCGCGAAGAGATGTATCTTAATTCGTGAAGGCGAAAACCTGCAGCACGCCGCCCTTTGTCACTAGCTGTTTTGAGACTTTCTCAAAAGTTATTCTCTGCGGAATATATCTACGTACTTAGAAATACGAGATAATGAGTAGATTAAAATAACCGTGCGACTCTCATAGGATCTTTGTCCTCATCGTGATTATCAACATGTTTTCAAAGGAGATTATATTAAATTATGGAAACTAACTGTTAATAACTTTGTTTCTTTTCATTATAAATAATGTACTTTACTGAGCATCGGAATAGATTAAACGTTGCACAAACAAGGAAGCACGACACTAATCAAAATGCACTGTAATAAACATTTAAAAATCTACTGACACCAAAATGTTGGCGAAAGCATTGATGTCGTTGCTAATACTTTATCACTACTGAACTGTGCTGGAAATCATTTCCGTACCGTATAGACATATATGATAGACGCTTGAAATTTTGTTTCGCTTGAAATCTGGAATCAAGTACAACTGAGGATCATTAAAAACAAGGAAAGAGGACATGACGCAGCCGCATTTTATTGACTGGAGCTACGAGGATTAGTTTGAGTTTCATCACTTTACTAGCTTCTTCGCACAGGTCTTTGAGTAAATATGTTTTCGCAACAAAACGTTATCAGTGTCCACTCATTCTGTCTCGGAGTGTGTGTCATGCCCATCCTTATTTCTTTATTCGTAGAACCTATGTAAATGCTAACTCTCGAATGAAAAATGTGCCTTTTCTACTTTTGATGAGCATCACCTGCTTTAGGGCTGAAGCGTTTTGACAGCCGAGTCGGATGTAAAAACTCTTTACGTCCACAGATTGCAAAATTTCAAAAATAATTTTCTTGGCAATGTTGTATGTCATGAAATGTGATTTATACATTTTTTGCTAGTCTGTTCTGATAATATGGCATATTTTTGGGCGATATTTTGTACAACGGTTAATGCAGCACGTTTTTTCACGTTTAATATTCACATGAAAATTAGTTCTGAACATTATAGTCTAAAAAACAGATTTTTCCTTGATTGCTACAGTCATATTTTTATTTCATCACGTGTGTATAAAGCAGACTATTAAATGTCGTCCACATTCTGCATTTTGAAGCAGTAGTTTAGCAGCTTTGTCTGCTGAAAATTAGAAAACATTTTAATATCAATAATATTTAATTCAAATTAATTATTTTCCCAAAATTAATTGATAGTCTTCAAATAATTTATCATTGCTCTCATGAAAGAGAAAATAAAACAAAATTTCGTTGTCATGAACAGATATTACATTGAACTATTTACATGCACCTAAAATGTAGTTATTTGAAGATACAATAGTCAGTATTTGTGATGACTATAAATCTAACAATTATCTTCTCAAAAGTCTATCGCTTCCAGTACAAAGCTCTCGGAAGAAGGCGAGATTCGTTAGCTAATAAACAGGAACCTCGTCATTGACTGCAGGGAAATTCTTTAGCGCTGTGTTAAGGAAAAGCTGTGGCTGGAGGGTGCGTGGGTGGCAAAGGCGCAAAGAAACTTCATTTCGCTAACGAAGTTCATTTCATTAAGGTTAATCAACAAGTCGTCACGTGATTCCAAAAACACGTGAGTCGTGATGCCAGAAAGAAGCAGAAAACAAGAATATGAAAAGTGAAACAGAGGTACAAGGAAAATAATGAGGGCGTGCGGATCCAAAACTTCGACGGGCACAGTTGCGGCCAACATATTGTTCGTATTGGGGTTGCACGTGCAGTCAGTAATGAAATATGTCAAACAGGTCGCAATGGTCTACATTCAGCAAAATGGGACACAACTGTTCTGAAAACGGAGCACGTGTAGAGAAAATGAAGAGGTTCTTCCTTTGAAGCATTCTAAAGAATATATTTCAGTATTATTTTCGCTAATGGAAATGAAAGTGAGCCAAACATGATTAATGCATGAGAATGTGTTACCGAAAAAATATTTTGCTACCATTCAAAAAGAGTTAATTTTAATGTATAACTCGTAACAACTTCTGAAAATATGATTTCCTTATTTAAAATTGGCAAAATTAAAATACAAATAAAGAAAAAAAGAGTTTTTGGTACACAACATTATGTCAAATTGAGTTTCTGCAACTTGCGTACTTGTATTAGGACAACTTATTTTGGATAAAGAAAAATTGATGCAAAATATGGAAATAAATTCCTTTTCTTGAATTGGAGATCGGAACAACTTCGCTTACTTCAATATCTAAAGACATGTCTCAAGGACAAAGTTTTAAAATAAATATTAGTAAATATAGAATCCATTATTATTGAATTTGTTAGAAAAAGATGAATACATCGATGTATGACACATAATTGGTTCATCGCTTTGTAAAAATAAGTTAGAATCAGTTGCTCACTTGAGAGATTGTTATGGCCATTGTAGGATTATTATGAACAAAACTTTTGTTTGGGTTAATTAATACGGTTCAGCTGTCATTCCACGTCATAGCACGATGCAAAACTTATAGTCCGTATATGTGTGTGTCGTCTGCTTCTGCTGAGCGGTGTGGCGGTGTGCGCAGGTGGTCCTGGCCGCGGTGGCGCTGGTCGCGCGTCCCGCCCTGGCCGGCGTCGTGGGCGCGCCCGCCGCCCTCGCCGCCGCCCCGCTCGCCGCCCGTGGCCGCCCCGCTGGGGGGGGGGGGGGGGAGGGGCCTGCCGGCCGTGCGCGCGTACGGCGCGCGGTGCCTACAACGTGCCGCCCTTCGCCAGCGCCATCAACATCCAGGACCGCGCGCTCGCGCGCGCCACTGTCGCCGCCCCGCCGCCTACGCCGCCCCGTCGCCGCCCGCTGGCCGCGCTCCCCTCGCGCCGCCGCCTACGACGCCGCCCCCGTCGCCGCTACGCATCGCCCCGCGACTCAGCGGCACCCACCCTCGCTGCACGCCGCACGGCTCCTCTAAAAACCCTCTCCCCCATCCCCCCTCGCCCAACCAGACCCTTTCCCTCCAGGCACATCGCCATCACGAGGCGGCGCCGAACTGTACAAACTGCACTTCTCTTTTTTATCTCGCTTTAGTGTGAAATAAAATCCTAAAGCATTGCATCTCTGTTTTTTACTTCGTTTCAACAACTCCTTTATCTATTCCTTCATCTGATATTCCCGTACGTTTGTAAGAATTTAAAACACTGTTGATTAGGTGTATCCCAAAAGTTTTCCAAAACATATACGCAGTATGAAATTCGCCTAATAGTATGGTAGATATAAAAACACGAATCCAAGAAACAATATAAACAATTTCCTTGCAGATAAATTTCTTGAAGAAGAAAATGTTCAAAAATTCTTGGTAGTTACAAATTAAACTATCATTCCTGTAAACTTATACAAATTCAACTACAGAAAAATAAAAATGTGTGTATTTCTATAGAAGCGTGTCTTTTGCTAAATGAGTCTTAAAATACATCTGCCTCAAAGTCTTAAGACCTAAAATATTTTTTCAAAGAGACCGTTTGAAATAAGGTACATACTCCAGAAAGTTTAATGTTGGTGCATAATCGCTGAATAACTGTGCAAAAATTGTACCACATCTCCCTCCAAATTTGTTAACTACAAATAAATCGTTATTTTTGAAGATGAATTATATGAAGTGTGAGATGAATACTCATACATTCTCGTAAATGGCTTGCCGAGACAAAATATTAAAATTTTGTTTCTAGTCTCAAAAGTTTAATTTTGGGTGAGTCATTTTCATTAGAAAGGTACCCAGCATATTACTCAAAATAATAGCAATAAATAAATAATTTATGGTTTTGGTATCAGTCAAATAGTCTCCTGCAAAAAGTCGCATTTATCACCAGAGCTTTGAGAGCACTTCTAAGGATGTTGTTGAAATTAGAGGTAAGTATACTGAAGTTCTGGCGACAGGCTGGTAAGGTCGGCATCAGTATAGAAATGGCATCATATTTTCCCATTTTAAGAAACAAAGTTTTTTCCATGGAAAAAATGAGATTTTTTCGTCAATACTTAAAAAAATGTCAATCCCATAGACTATGAACCGCACTTTAAGCACAACCTTCTCGACATTATGGGAGAAAAGATATAATCAATAAATGTTGGCACAATTAGGACGCATGTTTCAGCAAAATGACAAACAAATTATTCTTCTATTTGTATTGAAGAATTATAAAAGAACAATGGAGAAAGTAATGAAGAACAAAGGAATTGGAACTACTCTGAAGATATTTGCCGACGGGTCGCTTCGACCATCCCAAATTCTACGTTCTTGACTGAGGATTGAAAGGGGATTTCTTCAGTGATAATAATATGCACCAGACATCGAGCTTTCCATTATATCTTTGTACGTCGCGACGTCTTCGCATTTCACGTCATACTCGCATTTAAACTATGTTACATAACACATGACCACCAAATTACTAACCTGTAATTTCCAAATTGCTATCCCACTGATAGTGTTATTTGTGGACATGTCAATTCTCAACTTCCATGCACCACAATAGGCAAGCAGTCGTTAGACGCATTAGGACATCAAGATGAATAGCTCTCATCTTCACTTTCAAAGAACCTCTTGAATGCCACTGAAAGAGACATCGGTCATCAACCGCGTAAGACCTCAGCGGGAAGATATGCATCTCTGCAGGCGGCCGGAGCGCGGAAGAAGTAGTAAAAACACACCCTCCCCCGCCGCCCTCCTCAGACTCGTAACGTCCCGCCTCCGCCTTCACCTCCGCCTCGCCCCCACCTCGAGCTCTACTCCCTCCTCCGCGCTTACAGCTCCCAACAGCTCTCGCTTACTACGCGCTGCCACCCATACCCCTCCAAATCCCCCCACCACGCCCTTTCAGCCATTCTCTCTCCCTTGCGTCATCTGTCGCCACACTTTTGTCCCCCTACCCTCTCCTCTGTAGGCTCCCGCCCTCATCGACCCCCAACACCAACCCCACTGCTCCATCCCCGACACCAACACCACCAACATCACTCGCGCCCATCTTGCCTAGTCTGCTCCCACTCTTGTCCAGCTCACCAACCGCTGCCCACATTGGCCCATATCAATCTCCTCCCACAATACTGCCCTCACTCGTTCTCGTCTACCTTCTCCCCCGCCGTAGCCGCCACACCCCAAGCGGTCCCTCTGCCCTGTCCCCCTACTTACTTGCTCCCACTGCCCTCCGCCCCTTCGTGTCAGGCTCACTCAATGCGCTTCGTTAGGAGGGCGAGCGCCTGCAGGCGGCAGGAAGCGCCCTCTGGCAGGCGGCGCGGGCGTCAACCCGCCCCCCCTCCGCCGCCCGCGACCTCGCCCACGGCGACCGACCGTGCACCCCGCAGTCGCAGACGCCGCGAATTCCCAGACGGCTGCGCAGTGTTGGGGAGCAAACGACTTTCTCTAACGCACCACAAAAGAACCTCCTTTGGTGCCGAAACCCGGTTGCATCTCCCTAAATGCATTCGCTGCCCAATTTGCCATGAGACGCAGTTATTAGGGTGCAGACGTCATAGCAAAATTGCTGTCCACACCCCCACATTTTCGCCAAACACTCACTTTAAGCAACACTGACCTTCAGCAGAAGATGGGAGAAAACAATGTTGAGGCATCTTTATCTTCATTGTTCGTTATTTCGAATGCCCAATTGTGACTCTTGTTGCGGCATGTAATGACATGTGCTGAATTACATTCAGACTACGCATTTGTTTTCACAACATTGAGTAAAAATTACTGGGAAAACCTATTAGAAATGAAAATTAAGAAAACAACCTGAAAAACATAATATAGAATTTGGTTTCTAACTTGGATTCTAGAAAATGCAATAATTATACAATTAAATTTATGGAGTTATAATTAAATTATTTCTACAGTTTACGATTAAATTGTTACAGTTAATATTGTGTTAAAAACGTGTGGCAAATACACCTCTTCTCTCATTTCCTTGCGTTTGTCTGTTCAGAAGGAAATAAATTCTGACGTAGTTTATCTCCAATAGCCAATGAGTACAAACTACACATCTCAGTCACAGCCGAAATGTTCTTTCACTTATTTTTTTCTTTCAGAAGTTAACGACTTGGATTCTCAGCACTCTAAGTTTGCGTAAGCACGCAAAGGTCACTCAGCACTCGTTTTTCACAAAGGGCTGCTCCTTTTACTTTTAAACAAGATATCATTCCAGACGAAGTAGCTTCGAATCACAAGCACAGGCGCGAGGAACTGTGCATTTCACCGCTGAAAACAGTCCTCTTCGTGCTTCAGAGGCGAACGCTTCGCGTCCGAGGCAGTTCTTATCGCTTTCTGTCACTAGTCAACCCTCAGCGATTAGTGCGATAATGCCCAGTACTAGTGTCGTTCGTGTGAGCGGTGTGAACAGTACCACGTTTATAAAAACTGTAATATTTTAGTTATAGAAAAGTCAACTAATCAAATTACAACAGTTAATGGCCGCAGGTAGTTGCTCCATTACGGGGCAATTGATTTGAAGCCCAATGAACACCACCTATAACGAAAATGGTAGTGAGTCTTACAACGACGAACATGTGAAAAACAACCCAGTTCTTGCAACATATGAAGACTTATTGCAAGTGGAAAGTAAAAAAAGTGTGAACTAGAACAAATACTATTGCTTCAGCAAAAGTCACAGCACATACAGGAGGCCCAAGAGAATTTATTATATTCCCAACAATAAAATCTAGGTAACTATCTAAATCACATTGTTAATGTGCAAGATAATAATTCTACAATTCAAGGTGTGTTCAATGGTAGGAAAAGGAAGCAAAAATTATCAATGGATGCTAATAAACAAGGGGAACTAAGATATAACGTAAAAACTAGAAACAGGTTTGAATGTTTACCAGAGGTAAACGAATAAGGGGAAAATAAAAATTCAGACTTTCATGTAAGTGTAAACTTAAGTTCTGACCATATCATGATCCCATCAATAAAAATTTCTAAAACCTCAGATATTATCACTTTTTTCTGTATTTGTGGTGGAAGTTAAAACCATAGTTGCTAATGATTTTTCAACCAAAATTACTGAAAACCACATACCAATATTATTTACTTCAGTTGAAGATTTCCGAAAATATCGTGGTTTCTCTGATTCGATAAACAAACAATACTTTTCTTATAGAGACACAACGAAAAAAAACTTTCGCTCCTATTGTATGATATACCAGTCTCTTATACCAATGAAGAAATTAAAACAAAACTAAGAAATCAATATTTCCCAATTAACACTGTATACAGATGTTTTTGGGGAAAAGGTAACTATTAGAAATTTGCTCAATTGATCTTGTAGACAATGATCAAGGCAGAGGAATAATTAAATTAAACATATTATTTAATAGTATCGTTAAAGTTGAAATAAGATACAAAATAAACATTCCAATTCAATGAAAAAACTGTCAGAGAATAAATCACACCCATGATCATTACTATAAAAAATACGTAATAAACCAAAAAGTCAAACTCTCAAATGCGTTAACTCTCATAAAAATCATAAAGCAAATTATAGAGTATGAGTTTATTTTAAAACTAAAAGTACTCTTTTGATTCTTCAAAATCCACCTCACTAGAAAAGTTATAAACATATTAGTTCTACAAACACAAAAATTAATACAGAAATCAATACCACCAATATTAAGTAATGGACAACAATTCTAAAATTATATTAGCTAATTGGAATCCCAATGGATTATTCCGACAACTATCGGAATTTAAGAATTTTCTTCATGATCGAAAGATAGACATAGCTTATGTGACAGAAGCACATCTTAACAATGACTTAAAGATTATACCAGGATATAAAATTGACAGATAAGACCATAAAGGAGAGGAAGTTGCTATACTTATAAATATAAGGCTCATTTATGTACAATATATCAGTACCAACTCCAGAAGACATAGAAATGGTCGCCATACAAATATCTCTTTCTATTGATAAAATAATTTGTCTATAAATCCTTAAATAAACTACTTCCAATTAACATTCTAAAACAATATTTACTAACAATGAGAAAATAATTTTAAAGGGTGATCTAAATGCAAAACGCGGAGCATGGGGATTTAGAACTACTACCCCTCAACGAAAAGCACTATTTGACATTTCCACAACCGGGTGTTGGACAATTCAAGTTCCTGTTCAACCCACTGATTATCCTTATAATACAAATTTAAATCCAGGCATACCCGACATAATACATTCTGAGAATATAAACATACCAATATTTCAATACTCAATTCCAGCTTTAAATTTGGATCATGATCCAATTTTGGTACCTTTTCATAAAATTTATCCAGCCTTCTACACTCGCAACTCCTCTTTGTGGACCAATTAAATGGGTTCATTTTCAGACTAACATTATAGATTTACACTCTTATCCAGATAATCTATACACATCTGAGGACATTTACCTGGCAGTTACAAATTTTTAAATAAAATGTCTACAGCTATTCAACTTTATACATGTAAACATTACCACAAAAATAATAACAAATACGATATCTAAAAGTTTATTGAATTTAATTACTTATAAACATAGAATAAGAAGAATATGGGAAATAACTCGTAATCAATCAATAAACCCTACTCTGAACATTCTAACAAGAAAAGTTAAAAGTAAATTGGAAATGTATAGATTTCCACAATTTAATATTTTTACGTCTCAATTGCAACCTAACTCTTCTTCACTTTGGTTAGCTATAAGAGAAATTACTAATTATAAGCAACAAATGTTAGCATTAAAAACAGGAAATACTGTAGCTATTACTGATATAGAAAAAGCAGAAGCCCTAGCAGCACACTTTGAAACCACGTTCTCTAATAACTCTTCTTCTAATTCTTCATATTCTAATTATATTTCACAAAAATTAAACAAACCTTTTTATACTGTACCAGAAAGAATAGAATTTATCTCACCATCGGAAATTAATTTCTTATTTAGAAACTTAAATATTAAAAATCCCCAGTAATAGATTAGATCTCTACTATTATATTAAAAGAATTCTCCAAAAAGTAATCAGCTTACTCATTTTAATATACAATTGTTGGCTGTGAATGAACTACTTCCCTAAATCCTGGAAAACAGCATTAGTATTATCCATTCCAAAACCAAATAAAGATCATATAAAACTGAAAATTATAGGCCTATAAGTATCCTCCCTACTTTTTCCAAAATTTTTGAAAATGCAATCTTAGCCATTCTAAATAAATTTATTAATCAAAATACCATAATTCCTCACATACAATTTACTTGTGTTTTGTTTCCCCAACAACCATACTACCACATATCAACTATTAGCAGTAACAGGTTACATAGTATCCAATTTTCAAAAGTCAAAACATACTCTTAGGTTATTTCTTGATATATAAAAAGCATTTGACAGTGTTTGGCATATCGGTCTACTATACAAAATGCGACAAATTGGCTTTCCTCACTTGGCTTTTGCAATAAATTATTAACAGTTTTTTTCATATCTAGACGTTTTAGAGTTCAAATTAATACAGAAATATCTAACAACCACCAATAGAGAATGAAGCCCCTCAGGGGTCCACACTTCTACCAACTTTATGCAATATATTTATTTATGATGATCCAACTCTTATTAATTCTGAATTAACCTTTTTCGATGATATTGCCGTTTTACTTCATATAAATACCTAACAATACGTCGAGACAAATTACAAGCTGATTTAAACATACTCTCTAAATGGCTTCAAAAATGGAAAATAACTATTAATTATAATAAATGCGAAACAAAAGTATTTTCACTAATAAGACTAAAATAAATACACCCTTTAATTTTAAACAATAAAGTAATACAATGGTTTCCATCTACAACCCCGGCTAATTATTTAGGACTTCATATTGACAAAAAATTAACATGGAAAGATCATGTCTCACAAATTGCTAACAATACATTTATTAAAATGCTAAAATCATATCCCTGATGAAAAAAAATCCAAAATTAACATAGAAACGTCATTACCCATCTTTAGATAGATCATTTGGACCTCTCTTACACATGCTTGTCAAATATGGGAAGGTACAGCTCCTACCAATATCAGAAAAAACAACAACAAAAGTTGTTAAAAAAATGAGTTAGATGGACATTAAAAGATCCGTGGTCCATTAGTAATTAACAGATACCTTAAGAAATATCTGTTGTACCATTAAAACTTGTATAGCTCAATTAGCATCAAAATTCCATACTAACTTACCCTTATGATCTGGAACTAATACATTTTCACTCGGAAAATCCCCCTACCCACAATTAAGAATTAAAACCCGTCGTGCTAAAGACTTGTTACATGCTTCATTACTTGCTTAATAATTTTAAACTGTTTACAGAATTATTCAAATTATAAACATGTAATAACTCAAAATTATTAAATGTAAATAAAAAATAGAAAAATTATTGTATGTATATTAGAGGTTCCTACAAGGTTTAACCACTGAAATGTTCACGTTCATTGTACAATGTAAAAAAATGTTATTTACATATGTATAAACTCTGTGTGGAAAACAACTATCTATTTATGAAAGAGCTTGAAAGACTAAATAATTTGAACAAGAATTAAAAAATTTAAAAAATACACAGAAAGATTCTCCTCCATGTTAAAAACCTTTTTACATCTCTTAACTCATCATATCGACAAGGTAAAATTCTATTTACAGACAACCATAAAATTTTCTCTATCTTGAAGTCCAAACTTACAATCTGTGTTTTTGAGTATGAAAATTAATTTTAATTCTGGATAAAATGCATCAGGATTACGTTTTAAGAAAGCGAGTGCTACTAAATTTGCGACGAGGAATACTAACTTTCAATTTTCCTCCATCATATTGTACTATCATTTTCGAAACGGATATGATATATTGAAAAGTACTTTTTATTGCATTACGTTTACAAAGATACAGCCGGTAATGTTGTTACATGTTTGTAATGCTCAAACAAGCAGTACCCTGTCTATCAAATTTAAAGACGTTTCACTTCACAAGATAGAAAGAAGTAATACAAAGAATCAAAAAGTATATAAACGAACGAATGGAAAATAAATAGTGTAAAAAGCAAACCTTCCAGTGGAAATTATTATTGAAATTACTAAGAACCCAGCGTCGTTCACTCATCCATATTGACTCATTCATCATATATTTAACAGCCCAGTCTGCTACTCCCTTCCCGCCCATTCATTCTGCCTCATCCGAATCCCCGAATAGGCCGCCCGGCTCGTATTCATTAGCTCACTTTCTACCTACCCATCATATTTCACCAGGAAACGGGGCACATAGATCCATTAGAATTACATTAAAATAAATTTTGTAGAAATACACATTATTAGCTAGATCTCTTCATTATTTCCCTGTGGAATAAAAGTGTAGGAGTAAATTGGGCCTGATGGCCCGAGTCTCGCCACGTAAAATAAGGCATTAATTCACTTCAATTCAGGCATGCATACAGATCTACAACATTAGACAGACGGATTCACTTTCCTGCGGAAAGAAGACGTACAAATGTTTATTTTGTCCTTAAAACTGCACAATTTTGATCGCATTTGAACCCGCGAGCTTGCTTATAACAGTACGATCTGCTAACCGGTACAACGCTGAAACCGGTAAATTTATTTAATATTTATAAACATCACCAGATAGCAGTAATCTGAACATCCCCTTACACTTAGCAAAACTAGCGGAAGTCGATCACCCAAAGGCCGCCAGTTAAGTTCCCTTCGAGACGTCTCGTCATCACGCGGAAGCGTCTCCGTCGTCTGCCCTGGGCTCATCTGAAAGTTGGGAGGTTCCAAAGCACCCGCAGCGCAGCGGCCGATCCGTTTCCGTGTCGCGGCGCGCCTTCTTCGGCGCCCCGGCGGAGGAAGCCACCGACTTTGAGCAGCCGGCCGGCCCCCTCCCCGCCCTTTGCCAGCGCTCTTTGGGCCCTGCCCTCCCTCCCCTCCCCTTCCCTTCCGCCCGGGGCGTTTTATATCGCGCCGCCTCGCCTCGGCACGCGGAAGTCGTTCCAGATGCGCGCACGTCGGGGGGCGACGCTTGTGGTGGTGGAGGGGGAGAGGGTGGTCGCCCAGGCGACGGGGACGATGGAAGAGTAGTGGAAGATAAAGTAGTGAAGATTATGGTGGAGGTAATCGAGTTGTGGTGTGGCAATGGTTGAGCCGGATGAATTGGTAGCAGCGGTGGTGATGGTGGCGGTGGTGATGGTTACGGTGAATGTGCAGAATCTAATTTCAACGATCCATTGTCAACTAAACCTTTGAGATTATTTTCTCCGACCCTTATTCTAATTACTTCACCACACACAAAATCATGTATGTTTATCTTATTTGCGCTCTAAGTGGTATATGTCCGCACTGTTCGAATTTTTTAATTAGTTGCTTAAACTTCATGTATCCCTCGGCCATCGTTTCGAAAATAGTATCACTTGAACAATTTTGAAGAGCATAGTGTACAGAAATATAAAATTAATTGAATATAATTATTATTCTTTAGGATACAGAATTTTGCTTACACGAATTATTTCGCAACATTTACTTGAGAGTGTATAAAATATTTTTGGCAATATTAATATTGTATCATCTTAAAAAAATAAAGGAAATAAGTGACGGTTTCGCTCCACGACTGTTGGGGCTGTCACCGAAACTAAAACATACAGATTCGCTGTTTAATTTCTGGGTTCTTACGACAAAGATCACATTGAGGTATTCATCATTATAGAGGGTTCGTAAACACAAATACAAACGGCAATTAACACTTCTCATCTGTGACGAGTAGCTTAGCCAGAAACTAAGCCTTTACTTTCCACTAGGGTCTCATCATACAATATGACGCCTTACTCCAGCGCGACTAAAAAAATTACATTTCAGAAACTTGAGATATGTGTGTAATTGAAGAGCATATTCTCAAATAGACTTGTCTTCATTTCCATTTTGTGTCTAATTGTGTGTGTCAATACATTTTTAATGCGTTTCTTCATGATGAAGACAAATATTGTGTTAAAAAACTGCTATTTTTTCCGTCGGTACCCGAAAAGCGTTTAATACTAACTAGAAATATACGGCTGAATGGTAATTATTTTCTTTCCTCAACTGATGGTGATGAGAGGACACGTACTATCTTCGCACAATTACGTGGAATATACACAAATTTTCGAAAAATTATACCTAACCTTATTTCAAAATTTATCTTTAAGGAACAGATTTCATTAAGGTCAAAATCTCAATATTCATAATTGTAGATACAGGAAGACACCGAAAAAAATTTGAATTTTTAAATTTTAATTTGAAAAGAATTGAATTTTTGTAGTTTTCGACCCTGGTTTTCAGTGTTTTCAACCCTGGGGCTTAATGTCAAGTATCCCCCAAAATTAAAATATAGGATTTAAATTCAAAGGGCTGTGACATCAGCCACATCGATTGAAGAATATCAATGTTGGAAAAAATCAGCTGAATGGTTCAGCCACTAGAGTTGTTCATAGTCGGATGGATGGACGAACCTTTTGCAGTAATTCAATTTTCCGATATTAAGGACCCACAACACATGGATTCTGGCTACAGCAGATGTTAGAGGTTTTCTTTTCATTTACCAACTGGATTTATTCACTTTTTCTTTACCGGGCCCGTGTTCTATGAGTTTTTCTGTCGAAAATTTGCAGTTGTTTCGCACATTATATAACATTCTCTCTATTCCTTAGCGAGAAAGTCAAAATTACGGTTTATTGAGATATGACACTTTGAAAATAAGCTCTTTAATTCCACGCCGTTTGCTGACGAAGTGCTAGCGATTAAAATAGCGCGCGAGGCGGGGCAGAGGTGGGGCAGGAGCGGGGCGCTTTCGCGCGCGCGAGCAAGCGAGGGAGCGAGCGGCGCCTGGCGCAACGACGGCGGCCGTGACCAGCAGCCCAAGCGCCGGGCCCGAGGCGTCGCGACGCCGAACGGCGCCGTGCTGCGCCGCGCCATGCCGCGCCGCGCCAGCGCCCGCCTCGCCTCTTCCGCGTGGCGCCACGCGCGCTCCTCGCGCCCTTGCCCAACTGGCCGCGGAGAACAATAGTAACGCGCCCTTGCCCAACTGGCCGCGATTCCCCAGGCGCGCTCGCCGCTGCAGGCGTCTCTTGCCTTGTGATTAAGGATCCAGGTGGTAGCAAGCACAAAGTTCATTTGAAAATGTACTTAATACGTTACATAATTAGCCACACATATGTTGCGGGAATTTTATCCCATCTTCAGTGGCTCTAGAGAGAGCAAAATAGGTAATCAAATTTAGTTAATATATGAAACAAAATTAGTGGAAATAAAGAAAAAAGAATACATGAAATGCAAAAACGAACCCTGAAAAATCTTTAAAGCTGCTGTTCTGGAGGCAGTGTTTGCAGAGGTCGTAATTGAATATTTAAAGTAGTTTCATAATCATAATTCAATTTCAAAATCTATTGTCCTCTGTGTAGAATCACTGAAGATGAGATAAGTTTCCTGAAACATGTGTCTGGTTAACTATTTATAGTATTATATGTGTTTGAAATAAACTTTTCGGTTCATACTTCCTAGACCCTTAATCATTATCGATTACCACAATATCTCTGCTGCCACCACGAAATTTATCTTTCTTGCTTTCTTGTACACTCCATAGAGAAAACGTTATGTAATGTTTCAAAAAGATCGATCTCGATATTTTGACTTCTACCTTCAGAAAGGCGCTCAACTGCCTTCAGAAAGGGAATCTTTGCCTGCGTGTCGCATGCGAGGTAGCGGAAAAGTACGTGGCCTGTGAGGGAAGAAGACAAACAGAAGGAACTTGGGCTCCACGGATATTTAGAAAGGTTTGCACTCTCTATTTGACAGAATCAGACGAGCGATCTGATCGGCAAAGTAAGCGTCGATACATTGCCAATATACGTTAAGGTTATTGTTTACAGCTTGGGAAACATCATGCCACGCCACTGGTACGTATTTTATGTAGAGATGTGTGAATACCAACGCCATTTATCCGTAGTCGCCGGTAAAACATCATACAAATATTAGTCGTGGATAAATCAACATTGTTATAATAATTATCATCAACGTCACTGATTAGCTGTAAGCTTGTGCCGAACAATCTCCTGGATGGTCAATCATTCAAGTGTTATCGTTTGGTGGTAACAGTTACTGTGTGACAGACGCAGGTATGTCATCTATTTTAAAACAATAAAATCAAGAAATAAGGTATCAATTACTTTCAGCAGCTATGCCAAATTTTGCTCAGAGGTGTTTTTTAGACAAAATGTTATTATGCAAGCCTATCGTAAATGATCTGCAACATTACTCTGTTTTCCATACTTTTCGTTGAGTTTTCAGCTCCCAAGTACGGAAGAGAAAAATTACTTGTGTTATATATTGTGTAAATACATTAAAACGCGGCGCATTTTTGGTCAAATACATATATCTTGAATTGCGCGGTTACGGCGGCGAGCAACGGACAACGCCAGGGAACGAGTCAGGCGCGAGAAGGCGCGAGAAGGCGCGAGAAGGCGCGAGAAGGCGCGAGAAGGCGGCGAGACCGGGCGAGACGGCGACGGTGGAAGAAGACACGAACGAGAGCGGAATGGTTTGGATGCGTTCAGTGAATAGGGAGCAAATCGAAGTTAAATTACGGAAGAGGCATTATTAAGGAGTGAACCAAGTGAGTTACTGGCCGGTGGGCAACAGTGTGAGCTTGAGGAAGAAGAATAAGTGCTGGGAAATTTGGTAATAAAATAGAACTTACAGACCGTGTAGCCAGTAACGGCAATGGTTAGTGGCCACGTGCATACGTGATTGTGAAAGAGTAAATAAGTTAGAATTGAGAGGATGTGCAGCCAGGGAGAACTGGGATAAAAAGATAGGTGGACAATGATATTAGGTATCGCACACCCGATCTGAAATATCCTCACAACGGTCGGGGCAAAGGTGTCATCGTGTAACCGTCGCGAAGAGCTGGAAGCACGGGCCTCCGAGCGAATCTGACGAGCTCTGAGTCACACCGAGGGCCGCCGATCGCCGCCGCCGGGGAGCATCTGAGAAGAAACGAACGGTTCATGGAATTGAAGGTTTCGTGTAATTGAAGTCACAGGTTTAGTTTTGCTACCAAATCGGGAAATTACTTGATTCAAAATGATGTACTAATTTGTGATTTTAGTAATAAATTGTTTATTTGTTTGAAAAAATGATAATTGAGGGGCTTTTTCCAATGTTTTCGCCAAACTCTCAGAGGCCCATTCACGAACCAAAACACCTGTCCCTTCTAAAAATAAATGTAGTGAATAGTACCGCATTGATGATACGTCCGAAGTAATTATTTATATATTATATAGAATATATATTCGTAATATATATATATATTATATATATATATATATATATTAGTTAAAATATATAGTATATATATATCTATATAGCCAGTAATGGCGAATCTGACGAGGAGAAAAACGAAGAACGTTTCAGTTTAGAACAATAACAATTGATCACTAATTATAATTAAAATAAAGTACTTGAGTTGATCAAGCGCCCCAGTAACGCCGCCGCGCGCCGCCGCACCAACCGGTCAAATCATGGGGGTAAACGGCGAGGCGAGCGACGGTTAAGTAGTGCGCGGAGAGCCTCGAGTGAACACGGACGGGGCAGTGTTGCGGTCCAGACATTATTAGTCGTTGTTAAGTGCAGTTCGGACCTGAGTGTAGGCCGGAGTTGTGGAAACCAGGTGATAAGATTAACAATCAGATGATGAGTGGAAGTAGGAATTGCGCACCAGAACTGATAAAAACCATACAGACAGAAATCCGTGGTGGCCGATGGACTCGCTGTCATATTCCGCCCGGTATAATATAACAGTGGCAGTACTGTAGCGGACATCCGCTGCAAAGGTTGAGAAAGTCGCTTGAAAAGACTAGAACAGCCAACGAACATCAATCCGCGTCGTGGTTCCAAAAAAATACCCGTGAGACATTATTCGTACCGGCTGGGGGTGGACCCCGGCGAATTCATCGGCCGTTACCTTGGGGCCAGAGGAGTTGGTCGCCGAAGGAGGTCGAATTCCCGGCGGACTTCGGGGCGAACCGAAGATTGCCGAAGCCACCGCCGCCGTTGCCACGACGACCCCGGTCGCCTCTAGAGGAAGCAGGTCTTTTTTAAAACATCAAGGTAGCGTTGACCGTGCGCTTGTTTCCAAGGCCTGCGCATTGCGATTTTTAAATACTATTTGTAAAGTGTGTTCTCTGATTATTAAAATATTTAGATGTGCAAAAGAAATTTATAACGATTATCTTCCTATGGTGCGCCAAATTCATGGAGACCCATTCACGAAAATGTACCTGTTCCTTGCATAATTTATTTGTCGTGAAAGTACCGCTTCCCAGGTACGTCACAATATATATATTGTGATTACATTTCTAATCTGCGCTTAGTATATACATATACTATAATACCAAACACACAATTCTGAAAAAAGAACCTAACCAAAATATGTATGATTTTGCATGCGTGTTTTTTTCGAAAAGTAAAAGTATTATTGTAGTGAAAGTAACAGAAAATAATTTTCACATTTCGAGATAACGTCGAAAATAAATTATTGCAGATTACTTCTGAAGTCAGTTTCTCTAGAATTCTCAAAGTTTAAAAACTACATTTAATGAATAACGGAAAATGTTACTAGGTATTGACGTCCTATCTTAACTGATATTCACGATTTACTATACATATAAAAACCAAAGACTTAGCTAAAATATTAGCTAGAATACCAAACGCCACCTTCTCTAAATTTATATTGTCATTTTAGAATATATTTTCGGTCGCATTAGGTAGTATTAATTCATTGTAATTGAGAAAGGTGACATAAATTCCACCTTTGCGTTATTTCTGATGAGAAGAATAAAAATATGATCTTTTAAAAATATTAATTTCATTTCTCTCAATCTAGATAATACGAAAAATGCAAATGAAACGCTTAAGTTTAAACGCGATAAACAAATGTGTAAACAACTAAATATATAAGGAGTAAGAATATTGTATGTGGAAAGCATCTTTCGCAATATCAAGAAAAGTGTTAATTATCATTACAAACATGCTCATACTTTACTCCTGCTACATGAACTGGAAACATGGTTTTCAATTGTCGGAACTTACCTATGTAAAAATAAATAAAAAATTAAAAGAATTTAAAATAAAATATATCAATTTCACATTTGCAACGAAGACAATATTTTTACAATAATGATATCACGCAAAACAGTACGTAACTAAATCTTAATGAAAAGTCGCCAAGTTCACCTCATGCAAGTTACTTTTTCAGTTCCCAAAAACATTGATTTAGGAGATTCTGAAAACAGACTTTAGAGGAAAGAAAATGTGTGGCATTGTGCACTTGTGACTAGAAAGAAATCAGCCAAAATGACCCTTGACTTGAACAAACTAACGAACGATCGCGCTATGAAATCATTAGGCAGGTTAGAGGTCTCATTACATCCCTAGTGCTGCCAATGCAACCTTTCGCTCGCGGATGTCACACAACATCTCTGAAACCCCTTTTTTCTAACATTCTTCATCACTTCTAAAAGTGCATATATGTGCATGGTGTTGTACCAATTAATGAAATTTCATGTGAATCGGAGTATCCATCATGATGAGTGTTGGTGTCCAAAAATCCTGCTACCGTCGGGACTCGAATCCTAGGACCTTTCAGTGAGAGGCACTGCAATAGCGTTGGTGCCGTGAGACATGACATTCAGTGTCAGAAATGTTTTCTTCGAAATGAATCGAAGTTTAGTTCATAGCCCTCGTTATCTGAACAAACTATTTCTAGATAAAGAAGAAGCAGATGTGTGGGCGATGGTGAAAGAAGCTCAGGCATCCCATCCAAAAGTGAATGGGGGCCCATGATTACTACGAAATGTTGCCACCATCAAGTAGCATGCCATTCTTGTAACATAGATTAACTTAATTAATACAAACGAATAGAAATAGGGCAGATAATATGCCATAATTTGGGTAAAAAAATGTTTTCGGTACTTTGAATATCACCGCCTTAAACCAAAAATCATAAATAAATCTTCCTATAACCTCCATCTCATTATGGCAGTCCACTTCCAATTTAATAAGTGTATCATTTCTCCCTCTTGATAAAACCTCCCTGTATTTCAACAATTAGTACAGTAATCAATGCATCAATGAAACAAGCAAATACACTTTTACCTGCGACAGATAGTAAATAAGAAGGGTACGTCAAAAGATTTTTCAAATTGAATTGAACAACTTCTTAATATTGTAGAAATTTTCTGTAAACTTCAATGTAACTCTTGGGAGACTGTGCACTAAAATGGCGAGATTAGTTATAGGTATATAAAAGAGGTTAATGCTTGCTATACGCATGGCTTACTCGCTACATATTGCTGGGAGTGTCGTGTTTACTACTAATGAAATTATACCTCCACAAGTGCAATTTTTTTGTGAGACCATAACACGATATTGATATTAGGATGACTCTTATATGAGCAATGAAAAGATGAAAATAGACAAGCATACAGGGGATAACGTATCGTTAGAATTCATGCATAAAGACCACAAAATTGCGATTTATTCGCTTATGAGGGACGTAAAAATTTTAAAGATACAAAATGGATATTTAATCCATGAACGCTACACTTCATTGGCAATGTAAAAATTAAATTACATCTTTTCCAGTTTATAAACTGAATGCCTGCAGGAATCACTGCACCCCACACTTTGTACATTTTACAACAAAACGCTAAATAACTATTTTGGAATTTTAAAAATTTAGTATGCTAGCTCTAGGAAATCAACACCAGAGAATCAAATGTAGTAAAGAACGTACTAGCAATTCCGACGAACTTTCTGGATTCTTACGCAAATACAATCAAGTTCCTTTTCAATTGTAATTTAATAAAGAAATTCGAGTATCAATACTTCGGAATATCATGAATTTCGATATGTGATTTTTATCAAATCTCTATTTAGAGTACTATTATAGCTCTGAAACGTTTTAATGTTTAACTAGTGATGCAATAGAATGGCACAGAGTTTCCCGTATTAGTTTTTTTATTTCTTTTGATCTCAACTTGCTATACGAATTTGCTACATACACTTGCTAGCTGCCATTTATCGATGCACAAAGTACATTTTTTAGAAATTTTCTTAATTTTTTCGATTTTCTCGATTTTTTCGATTAGAACGAAAATATTATTTTAAGAATATTAGAGAACAGTAAAACATCGTCTTAAATGACAATTTCCTCTGACACAATTTGGAGCTGTTTTTAAAAAATCGCACTTAAGCGCTGCTGTAAATTCGAAATTTAAAGTTTTTTTCACGGAAAAGTTTTGAGTTTTCAAAAAACTTTACTTGAAATCATTTGGTGCATATTAACTCAGAAATAGATTAGTTGAGCATATTAACGGCATGATATATATTTTCCAGAAAAATTACATTTGTGTAATTTTTGAAAAAACAAAAAATACCGCAAAATAAACTTCATGTCACATTAAAACGAGCAATTAGCACTATCCGTTTGAATAGTGTGAAGAAAATAATTGGAGCCGTTTTTGAGAAAATGGCGTTTGAGCGTTTCTAAAAATGCGGACTTTGAAGCTAGTTTTCGCAGAATACGGTTGCGTTTTCCAGAAACTTTATAAGACATTTTTTAAAGCAAATGTACTCATACAATTAATAACGTGAACAAATTGCCACTAACGTAAATATTAACGTTGGAGACAAGTCAAAAATTTTAATTTTTTTAATTTTTGAAAAACATAAGAATAGAAGAATTAAGGCCTATGTCATCTTATAGAGTGCATTTAGCCCTCCAAAAGTGTAAAGTAAAAAAATTGGAGCCGTTGTTGAGATAAGTTGGAAAATGTGGGGTGTTTCATGTAATGTATTTTGAATTTTTTTCAAAATCTCAAAAATTCGACTCGAGTCTGATCAATACGTGTTTCTTCAATTTGGAAGAAATCCTACGTATGGTTTAGGCACTAGACGTGTTCACAGACACCAGACGACGGACGAACAGACGGACGAATGGTCGGACGGTCAGACAGACGGACGGACAGACTGATAGACATCTTGAAAATAACAACAACACTTTTTCAATATCTGTGGACCTGAAAATGTGTATTTCCATTGAAATCTCAAGATCAATTTTCCGCAGCATTACATAACTTTCCCTATACTCCATACGTATAGGGGAAAGTAAAAAGGGTTAAAGACAATTTATTTTATTTAAATTAATTATTTTTCGTAAATATGTTATTCCTAAAATATAAATGAACCTGTAAACTCTGGAATGACGCAGTGTAATTTGTGGATTGCGTTATATCTGTAGTCGACTCGGAGGATATAATATGTTCAGAAGATGTGTTGCCCAAAATGCACACACATGAATATATATTTTCTATCAAACAGATCTATTCACATTCATAACATTTATTACACGCATTGATACTAGTAGTGCTGCTACATCACACTATTTCTCTCATTATTACTAACTTTGGTAATTTTTGAAAATTCAGAGATTTCAACGAAAATTATACCTGCGCATGTTCAAGCTTCCATTTTTAACAAAGTCTCATCAAATCATTTGGAGCCTTTTTTTGATTATTTTAAAAATTATTATGGTGATTCATGTAAACAATCCCCAAAACTCATAGAGAGCTTCAGATCTTCAGAAACAATTACATGGACTCTTTGTGAAAAATAAAATGTGACATATGGAGGAAATTCGTCTATGTAATAAGCATCTTGTTTTCTTTATGCTGTTTAGAAATTAGCTCGTTAAAGAAGATGATGCAATTTTTTTAAACGAGTAATTTTCCCTTAATTTTTTAATAAGGTAGTAGTAAAGGTAATTTTTAATTCTCTTTTCCCAAACGGCACTAACATTTTTTTAAATTATTTCTTCGGATAGAGTTAAAAAAAGCTGACAAAGAAAACGTGTTTCACTTTTTGAAAATATTGGTACATTTCCCGCAATCTCGAGTAAGCTATAAACAATAATAAAAGCGAAGAGTTTCTTAATAACTGCACCAGTTTTTTCTTTAAACGTTCTGTACGGAAAGTGCAAAATGTCTTGAATAATTTGATCTAACGTCATTTTGATGTACTCTTTATTTTAATAAAAATCACATATTTAATGATTTACGCATCTATCACGTCGTTAATATTTACATTATGGGAGTTCTTTATAGTTGACTGTATTTACAAAAACCAAAACCTTAAATGCTTTCTCTTACGTTTCTGAAAACTTCAGTTTTCGATGTACACGAGCTCAATTTTTTTACAGTTTCAGAAATGCTTACTTAAAATTATTATTTTCTCAAAAAACCCTTACTTTTCAACGAAAATCTGCATTTACTTTTCTTCCAATGAAATTTGTTCTCCACAATAAGTTGTTGGTGAAAATGTCAGTAGTTTTTGGTAATTTAGAATTAAATTTGGGCAGTATTTAAACAAATATTACAAAAAATATGTTCTCAAAAACGTCACCAACTTTTGTAGGTATAGATCTAAACTGCATTCTAATTGATCTGTGTCAGATAACTACAAGCCATTTTGCAAATTTTTTGTTTTTTAAAAAAATTACAGAATGTAATTTTTTGATAACTACGTTATTGCAATTTAATACTGTTAGGCTTGCAAAGGACAATCTGCATATATCTGTTCATTGTATTCTTGTTTTGAGTTTTGGGCTGCGATCAAATCAGCTTCAATTTCCCGTTTGCCGAGCCTTTGCCGGATTTTCTGGCGTGCGCACCAACCTGTTTATGATATATACACTGCGTGAAATCGTGCTCTTTGTTCGATGTGCCTTAATCCCTTTGTAAGTCCTACTCTACGAGTATATGGATCTCAATGCGTAGCTTCGTAGTTCATTATTGCTCAAAGAAGCGAAGTATATGCGATTATTTATTTTACGTTCACATTGCATTATGTAAAGATGTTTCACAGTGAACTGCAAGAGTCGTCAAGATTCAACAGTACACAGTTCTCTTATTTTTCACACCTCAATGTTACTGACTAGCAGAATGCCAATGTATACATACGCGACACGCGATAAATTATACCACTAATACTTAAGAACATGTATTCTTTTAATTTCTAGAACAATGGGTTAAAAGAATATTGTTTCAATTTAATTATATTATTAAGCCATTATATTTAATTCCGTTTTGTTTTTGATGTGTGATAATAATATGCGTGCGTAACAAATATCGATCACAACGCTTATGCATAGACCTTAAATTGCATAAACACGTATTTGATATTTCAACTAACAGTATTACAACAAATATGATTATAAGTAACTGACGAATACTATAACATGTAATTGACGATACAGTAAGACAGTACAGTACGGAGTATGACAAACAATACTAATAACATAAAATAAATGCAATTTGGTTTCCTAAACCATTGAAATATCGTGAAATTCTCCAACACAATTCTCATAACTTCGTCGCCTAGAGGATTCCCTCAAATTCCTCATTGAGAGGTTTTGTACGCAATCTTTACCGCCAGTCTTCATCTACATTTTTGTGTAATATCTCCAGTGGGTTTGGAATAGTCTACTAGCGCAGTCGCCAAGAAGATGAAGGCGTGTTTGGATCTTAGAGTTTTTGTCAAACAATGACGAGATTCTATATTTATACATCTCGCTGAAAGTGACACACTCAATCGTCTTCAACGAATAATAAAGCGGAATAATTAAAAAATTGTGATGAGTACATTGAAGACTGCTGTTTTTAGGTCACAATGAAAGCAAACTTAACACCATTATGACATACAAAACTGGTTGGCCGTTTCCTAAAGGTCTATGAGCGTATACCAAACACATTAGTATGCGTGGGGAAACGCATCGTCACACTGTAAAAGGTTTTCCCTCGCCTAGACGGGAATGGAGGAGCTGGAACAGAGAGTAGACAGTTTTATTTCCACCAGAATGGGACCATTAGGTAACTTATATCAAGCTTACTTTCACGGAAAGATATCAAAAGCCTCTCGCATTACGACCATTTTCCAGTTTCTCAACAATAATATATTTGTATTATCTTATATCATTACTTAACCTGTATCGAGGAGAAAATCAGAACCGTTCGTTACAGTTTTTTCCGTCGCATTATGTTGTGACCGCAGACTAATAAAAATGGTAAGATCATTAGTCCAGTAAATGCAGACATGTCATATCTCGGGAGGTGGCAACGTTCCTCCCCCGTTAGAAGAAGAGATCCGGCGCATGTGTACATGAAGGATTGCGAGGATTCCTCTCGAGTATCTCCCCCACGGGCTCTACCCAAGTCAAAACAATCTCTAAACTCGCATGATATGAAGTGCAAAAAAGTATAAGTGTGTGTATGTACTCGTAAGAATGTATGTATGAATTGAAATGTAAAACTCTTTCTTCACCTTAATTTATTACTAACTTTAATACAAATACTATCAGCTATACTTTTATTTTGTTTCAAATTTGACTAGCACATTTTTTATTATAATACTCAACAATACACATTTCAGGGCTGCTGTAGTAATTTACTCGTCTTCGTGAGCCTGAAAATTACTGCTCTTACGAGAACACGGCTGGTGATAATTTTTGATAAAACGTGTGTTAATGGTATTCTCATGACATACAGAAATACTACGAAAGAACAACACGTGATTCAGAAAGATGTTTTAGTAGCGCAATGATATGTACTGTAATTTCCTTTATTTTAATTAAATTCTGCTGATTTTAAAATGCAAATGTTTTAATAGTGTTTTTACTTAATACATTTGTCGTAACTAAAAGAGTTTAATTTTATATACCCTTTTTGGATCCATAATTTATACTTTGAATATTCGTCTTCATATGGCCAACTTTAATTCTAAACAATTTAAATTTAATTATATTCCTAAAACTACAAGTCTTGACATTATACATTTTTAGGTAAACGTCTTTGCAATTACTTATGTTAATGCACTTCCCCGATTTCATAAATGAAGCACCCTTGGCGGTGTCCTCGATCTCCATGCAAGTCGCTCTCCTAGCAGTGACAAAATTCCTTCAATGTTCCGGTATTCCACACATACAGTTTTGTAATTTCGCCATCATGAATATTGTCCATCGCGATTATACGTCCGGGTTCATTTTGTGTTTTTATTTTCTTTGTAATACACGTCAACTCATTAATAAATCACTTCTGATCCGTCTCGCGGTTCTACCTCTGCACTTTCTCATGGTACAATTCCGTCTAATACCTCTCAACACAACTTGGTTTTGGTGGTTTCTTTAAAAGTAGTTTATGTTCCTCCGTGTACTGTCCTCTTGACCGTGTACTGTCTCCATTGTTTTCAAGCATATTCGATGCTATTATGTTCTTCTCCTCTTACACCACGTAGATCCTCACACTTCACGTTTCGTCTCTCTCTTAGTTATACTCGTTTCTCTTAGTTATACGAACGTGTTCTATTTTGCAATTATATTTTAATTTTATTAACACACATATCTTTGGGATATTATTTCTCCTCTCAGTATGTGCGAATGTATGTATTCGTATGTGAGAAAGTACGTATGTGAGCTTGGGGAAGGAAGCAGATCGCGCGGTTTTTGGCCCGTTTGTTAGGATACTTCTCTGGCAAACGTCTAGTAATGATCGGAGAAATCACGGGAAACTTCGGCTCAGAGCAACGAGCTGCTTAAATTCTCCTCCAGACAGCGGTGGACTTTTTAACATTTTTTTTACTATTTAGCTGTCACAGACTGTCATGTTTGCCCGGGCGGACGAAACGGAAAGGGCAGAACGGTTCCGTAAACTATGGGAATTATCACTAGAATAATATAATCAAGTAGGCAATTAATTGGTACACTAAGTTTTAAATATTCTTAATGGCATGTTTTATGGCAGTGTCTATATAGAAGTTACAGGTCAAACATGAACCAAGTCCTATTAGTATAAAACCTGCTCAATGGACAGAGGATCCCAGATTGGAAGAAACGGAACCCCGAAGTGTGCATCTGCGCCGAATGTCGTATTCGAGCGGAGAAGGAACATACCCACTTCCCGAGATATGCCCGAGAGGACTAATGCCCTTACGTCGCAACGCAATTGTGCGTGTGCTTTCGGGCGACTTCTCTGCACACGCTTGACGCGATGCACCTGGCTGCTCGGACGGGCCGGGCCGAGCTAGGCTGGGCGGGCTGGGCCGGGTGGGCGTCACCCCGCGAGCGCCTTTCGTCGCCGTCGACTGCGCAGTGAAACCGGCGGAGGGCGCGTGCTTGGGATGCGCGACACGGAGGAGGCGGCGGCGGCGGCGGCTGGCGTGGCGACGCGCACCGCCCGGGGGTATATAACGCGCGGCGTAGCCAGCGAGGGCCATCCGCTCCACCGCAGTCGTCGGCAAAGCACCTCCTCACTCAACATGGTCTCCAAGGCTCTGGTGAGTCACCGATTTCGTCTTCGTTTCACTTCGCACCGTTTTTTAAAACTTTTCTTTTGAGATGAAATTTAAGACACGAAAGAACGGAAATTAATAATTCCGGATTTGATCAATTTACCGAACAAGCTTATTTAACTTCAAATTAAATGTGTTTTAATTGTTGTAGTAATTTTTGGAGTCTTGGGTGTTGTTTCTCTAAAGGAATAGATTTGGAACTCGAGTTTATAAGTGAACACAGCTTCTTAGAAAGTATTCTGAGGATTTTAAAACTTTTGAAAGATATGGTAATAACCTCCCTTTCTAGACATTCTACAAATAATTGTCGTTTTCGTAACGTAACATCTTGAAAATTTGCTTCATCTGATAGCCGTTCGCCAACATGCGGTGTCGTAACGTTTGACAGTGGATTCAGAATCCCAAGCATACATTATTCCACCCAAGTGCCAAAGCAGCTTGTATAAAAATCGTTGCCAGGAGAAGGACCCTGAGACTTGCTAATAGAAAGTGACTTTCGAAAGAGTGTGGCGCATATTCAAATAAAATGACGACCTCAATCAAGAGACATTACTTTTTCACCAATACACAAGAGAAATGTATTTCAAAATTTAAAATTTAATTCTTATTACGTAGGAAGTTAACAATAATAATAACAATAATTGTTTATTTTCATAACTCTGACAACAAAATATGGTTTCCATCTCTCCGATAATCTCATTAAAAAAAGAATGACGTGTACTGACATATCAAAAAAAATGTTTTATCAATTGTAATGAGTTACAAATACTTAACTTACTATTTTTATGTACTATTCTTTTAGGAATAATATTATCACAATAACTGCCGTAGCCGCGAGTAGTTAATATATATTTATATTTTAAATATACCATACTAATACTACTAATATATTTAAAAGGCCGAACACATCTCACAGAATTCTGAGGGCAAATAACGTCACCGCCAATCAGTTTTTCCACGTGCTTCACCTCACCAGCAGAGTCGTGGCTAGTGTGGCGTGTGCGGTTAGCGGGGAGTGGCCCTTGGGGTTACGAGTGAGTGTGCGCTTGTCTTGCAGATGTCGCCGTACGGCGTGGTCGCTCTGCTGGCCGTCGGCGAAGCGCGAGCGTGGCGCCCTTGGGGGCCCGCCTTGCGCGCCCTACGCCCTCGCGCGCTGGGCAAGTTCCTACACGCGCACAGCCGTTCAACCAGCCCTCGCCGGCCCCCGTCGCCGCCCCCGCCCTCGCCGCCGCCCCCGTCGCCGCCGCCTACGCCGCCTACCCGGCTGCTTACCACGCGGCCTACCCCGCCGCCGCCTACCTCGCCTAAACATCAACACGCCTTGCACGCAAGCCTGGATTGCGCCGGTTGTAAGTCTGTCATCGCAACAACTTTCCTTGTGACGCGAACATTGAAGCTTCTGCAGTCATCGCAAACAGACAGACAACCGGCGCAAAGCAGGCTTGACGAGCGGGGCTGGCCTGTGGGTGCTTCCTTCAGCGCCTGCCGCACTCCACCGCGCCTGCCAGTTGCTCCTCCTCTAGAAGATCTCCGCGCTCCACTTCAGTTGGCCAATAAATTCGCTTTCGTACAGAGGGTGCATTCGCAAAAAAATGTGTGAAGTAAAATGTCAAACAAAATAATCATACTTCTGTGATGTAGTAAAGATTGCTTCACCTCAGACCTACTCAGCCAAAAAATACGGCTATTTTAGAATGTACTCTCGAAAAAAATGTAAAATAATTTTAAACATTTAAGTCAAAAACTTATTACAAACACGAAAAGTTGTAAAAATATTCAATATTTATTTTGAACTGTATTTAAAAAAATGAATATGATTACCATCTATATAGGCTCTTAAAATTTTGAATTTCAGGAGAAAAACATTGTGGAACGTGCAAAATTTGAACATCTGAGATCAAAATGCATATATGGACATTCGACATTCATCGAATTTTAAGAAAGATCAATGCCTCAGAGGAACCACCATTCCCTGGCTGCGTTCAAGAATCGAGTTCTTAATCTGCTATTCTTGAACTACAAGTTGCTCAAAGATAACTCTCTTTCTGTTAATAGGTACAAATTCTTTTATCGTTCCATGTAAATAAATAAAGCATTCCTTAGAAAAATATCTCTGTTTTATTATTATAAATCCTACTAAATCCTCCTTCAACAGCATATCCTTATATAATTATTATTATCTTCTTTACAGGAACAGAGTAATATATTGCAGTTCATGCTTCAACTGTAACTACTATACATATACTGCGATAAAACCTTCCCTTAAGAATAGTAAAACTCAGTGTACCAATTAATTGCCTTCTTGATAATATTATTCTTTCAATAATTCGCATAGTTTCAAACTATCGTTAGAACCGTGCATTCAATAAAAAAATCATTTTATGATAAAAATAGGTATCTAAAGAATGTACCAAAAGAAAAACATGTGTGTTGCGAAAGAATGAATGAAAATATATCGAATAACCGACATCATTAATACCTACATAACCCATTCTTCCATTATTGATATTGCTTACTAACAGTTCAACATAGTGTGTAGAAATAGCTTTAAAATTAGGAATTATTTTATCTATTCTATTTTTTTCAGAAAAATTGTTTCGTTCTCTGACTTTCTGTGTACGAGAAGCTGCTTTCAACAGAAACTTTGACACCAAACTTTCGGGAAATTCCACTTCAATAAACCACCTCAAGAACTCGGTCACACATGATTGCAAAAGGCCCTACGTCTTCAAAACACGTATCTTCCATTCCTCGTCCCTCGAGGTGGGGAAAGAGAAGAAAGTCGCCGCTAAACCCCCATTTCTCTGCCATCATTCGTTGTGTCACTTGACAGACTTGTGCCAGCATGTGTCGCCCTCTTTCAGCGACGTCTCGGCTTGTGCTTGTAGCAGCGCCTGAGCGTGCCTCATACGTATTCCCTTCCTTGCCGCCGAGGAAGCTCTTGAAATGCGCGGTAACACATTGTCCGATTTCAAGTTATTGACAGTCTTTAGATTAATTATTTTATTATAAGAACATTTTTTTAGCCCTAGAACTGTGAAGGGAGAGCGTTGAACCACATGTATTGATTTTGCTCTTAATTCTTTTAAATTATTGTCGTGGAGCGTATTCCCTTTTAGTTATTGTCAACTGGACATCGTATATCGTACATTTGGCTGTTTTTACTGACAATTGTGTTATTTCATAACAACATAAAAATAAAAACAAATATTGCTATGGATTTTATCACAACCACCTTTAAGGTCCACGGTACCAAATATGTTTATGAAAAGTTATCACATTTTCTAAATTCTCTACCCAATATTCTTATATTAGTAAACTGTATGTTGTGTTAAGTGACGTCGTAGGCTTCCCAGGCCAGAATCGAGATCTGGATTGTCCGGGTGACGCTGTGTTGAAGGCTGGGAAGGCGGACGTGTCGACCATGTCGTGGTCTTTCTCCAGACCAGCCCTGAGGAAGGCCACGAGAAGATGGTCGAAATATCAGCAGCCCAGCCTTCAACGCGGCGACAGCGAAGATCTATTGTATGTTTTGTTGGCCTATTATTCCAACGCGTAATGGAAGAATTTAATTTTGTCCCATCTCAGATTTGACCCATTTTTGATTGTACTAAAAAGTGAACTTAAAAGTGTCTCAGAATAAATGTTACAAACTTCTAAGGTCAAAAATTAACACTTTTTGCCGATGAACATGAATTACAATGGTGAATTAGATAAAACTGAGTAACACAATACGTTATTACGTTATATAAAATTACCCACACTCTTTATAACAATTAAATGTAAGTCTCCTAGTCTCGGCGCAGCGAACGCAACCTTCCCACAACGTAACAGATGCGAGAGCAGCTAGAGGAAATATTGTTCGTTTAATTGAAAATCATATGCCAGAAATTCTAATTTTATACTCAAATTTCTATCAAAACACTAAAATATGACTTATCATTGTATTCCTCTTTTCATTATCTATCCATTACTGATGATAACAATATATAGTTCCATTTAAAAAAGAAATGATTAAATTTCTTAAAAACTATATATATATTTCACACAATACCTCTGCGCCGTATTACTTCCCCCATGATTCCTTATTGTTGAAAAGAAACTGCACTTCGATATCGCAATATCGTGTACCGTTTAGGAGTTACGTAGGACACCCATAGTTTGTGGGACACGCGATAATACACATAGTATTAGTTATGCATTGTTTCCTTCAATTATGTAATTGATTCTGGGGAAATGCATTCTGTGATCCACATTACCCCCTCCCTTCTCCTTTATGTTCTTCAGATACTGGAAAGGTATTAGAATGTGACTTTAAAGAAAATAAATTACATTGCATGGTATATAAATTACATATTAACAATGTTATGATTCCATCTCAGATATTTTCACGGAAAATATGATGATCCGACCAGCGTCTAACCCATTTGTTTAGACGCATTTCGTTTACCTTCCGCATGTTTCTGTTTCCTGTAAGTTCGAAATTTGAAGGTCAGGTTTAGTGCGTAATAAGCGGCAATCTTTCTAACCTTCATCGCCTTTAAACCAATTTTGCGTGTCCTCGCCAGCCGGGTTGCTGAGTGCACGTGGCGCGCCAGACAGCTGCGGAAGCGGTGGCGCCCTCACTCAAGCATCCCGTCTCACTCCACCCGCGAAGGTTCCCGTGCTCCCGCGTGACAGGCTTAAACTCCTTGCTCAGATGAAGGAAATCGGCTGTCATAGACAGGAATGTACGATGTGACAAGAAAGTTGTGCCGGAATTAAATTTGTGTTAAATCGCAAGCATTGAAGGAAAATTTCCTTTGGGGCAGTAGATAAAGATTTCATAGTGCACTGATGTAATAGATACCTAAAAATAAATTTAAAGAAATCTGTGCAGTATCCAGCCATGTGAGATTGTCTATGGATTTCTTATATACCCAAAATTGTGGAGCAAATCGAAAAACAATTAAAACATTCGGTTTTGGCTAAAAAGACAAACACTTGCGTCTTGCCTTATGGAACAGTTGCTATTTTTTTACACTCTTGATACGAATTAATTGCAATAAGTATATGTACTGAGGTGGTTTTTACTTTCACATGAACGCATTTACATAAGGAGTGGGGAAAATAAAAGTATCCATGAACTTCACAAACCTTTACAACTATTTACACAAATACTTTAAAAAATTTACACAAAATCTTTCTGACACTGTGATGCAACCTATTACTATAGAGTTGCAACATTTTTAAGTTTTGTACATAGCCAACAAGATTCTAAATAAATTACTCCTTTAATTTATCTCAACAAACGATCTACACCTTTTTTCATGCAGACATTCTGGTACCACACAACATGAACGTGTAACTAGACAAGAAGGGAAACATAAAATCACAAATAATAATCCTTCATTCGCAATAATGTTGAAACCACTTTTAATGTTTGTTCCCTTTAATGCGAGTTTCCCTTTTGTGCCCTTTCCCTGTAGTCTTGAAAACCATCGATCCACTACAGGAAACTCGTTAAAAGCATATTAGTGCCCTTGTTCCTCTTGTAACCCTTTGTTCCTCTTGTAACCCCTTCGGAGCAACACTGGCAGTTCTTTACAAGTGCGTGATCTTTTCTGAGCTCCAAAACCGAGAGTTCGTTTAGCAACAAAGAACATCCTTTCCGATACATTATCGCGCCTCTTGTGCAAACAGTCGGATCTGCTTATTCGCTTGTGTGTCATCCGTATCATAACAATGATGTGCTTAGTTCCCTCCTTTCACAGAACTTGCATCGATTTTATGTCAGAACTAAGAGTCGACAGGTGGACCGCTAGGGCTCTACCTGCGGTGGCGACTCTTATAAACGGACAAGGCGCGTTTTTCAGTTACAGTATTATACATTCCATTCCCTTCCATTATGTTATATTATATATTATTATTTAACATTAAAAATTCGTGTATTTAGACGGTCATAATGTGTAATTTTGATGTTCTATGGAACAGAAATTCTAATTGCTAAAATAAAACTTGAAAGTGAACGAAGTAGTTTTTTGAAATACCTTCTGAAATATTACAAAACGTGTCCACTCAAAAAATTGAATTAATTATAGCAACAAATATTGTTATACTTTTAAAATATAAAAAACAATAAAACGTCAATTCTTCAAAGAAATAGGAAAAATAAATATATTTTTACTAATCAGTGTTGTCACATAACAGATAACTAAGAAGAAAGAAGATACACATTAAGAAGTAATAATATTTAAGCGCAAAAGAAAATAAGCTATTAGAGTCTCTGAAGGTAATACTAATATCTGAATACTAATATCCAGAATCAATTCTTCTATTGTCATTAAATGAAAGTTAATAATTTCATCATTTCTATATTTTAACTTTTCTCTTTTACTTTTGAGGATATTCGTTAATTTCATATGAATCTGAAGCAAAGAGGAGTCTGTTCAGTATATCTGTATTTGTATCTATTCTGGAAGTCTTCTACTTAAAGAACTCTTTGTAGTGTCTAGAATGTTTATTTCTGGATTCTTTGGCTTCTTCTGAACATTGTCTAATGAGTAAGAAACATATTTCAATAATTTTACTTCCGTGAAATAGAATTTTGTGAAGGCTTACAGGCATTGGGTACTAACTTTTGAAGTCAGTTGTTTCAGGTCTCTTTCGTATATTCTTCAAATATCTCTGTATTAATTTTCCCCTCACAATTTACGCATTTGAGATATTCCCATCTGGCTAGTCTAGCTTCACACCAGTTATCTCTGATCCTTTTCCGAGGTTGCTAAAATAATTGTTCCATTCCAGTTCATTGTTATTGTGAATGTGCTACTTTTCGATGAACGACAATTTATTCCTGGCCTCTTCGGTTTGGTATAAACGAGAAATTGTGCGATCAAGGATCGACTGCAGAATTATTTCCTTTGAAATTCCTGTTGTTGCGGCACCTTGTGGATAATTTAACTCACTGAGTTCCTTAACTTTACGACCGAGAGGATGAAATTTAGAATTTAAATTTGCAGTTTATTTTGAGTTGCAGCCTTTTATATTGACGAATAGGCAAATTAATATCTGCCATAAATACAAGTGCTTGTTCCGCTAATAACTCTGGCTTCTGCAATAGAAACTTGCGGGCCTTCTTAATAACTGACTCCCCCATACGCTGACGCAATAGAGAGTTCTTTTACAAATGCTGCCGAAACCTTTTCTTAACAGAGTCCCGTTTTTCCTTAACAGAGTCCCTGCAGCCATTCTCAACCCTTCGATGGATGCTTCGAAAAATGCTTAACTTCCTGTTTTTTAATGTAAGGAACACAATAATGTAACGAATTGGTTGGCCGGCCAGGTCAAGCCATGGGAAATTTTCCGGTCTGACAACATTATTTAATTCAAATACAAAAACAATTTCTCATTCAGCCACGAAGAATTGTAATAAAGGAACGGTACCTTATTTATTCTTATTTTTCCCACATTTCCCAATAATAGTGCAACAAAACTAGCTATTATTTTACATACTCCAAAATCAGTTGATTCTTTAGTACTTTTGATCCAGGTGTTGAAAAGTGCTCTTCGAAAAATTGAATGCGAAATTCTAAGAAAATAGAAAAATGAATTTGTAAAGTGTCTTTTCACGCTTATTTTCTCAAAGAATCAAACTGTAATACTATTATAGATGTAAAGATGTATTTAGTAGAATTATAAACTAATACCTACAATAAACGTTCAAAATGAGTCTTCTATTCAATAATGCCTGCTTTTTAAATAATCTTTTTAAAATCATCAGAAGCTTGTGAAGTAAAAATTATTTCAGCTAAATAAAGGAAAAATAATACAGATTATATTTTGCTAATGAACAATACTTTCAAGTGTCTGTAGATACGATCAGATTAAGCATTCTCGTTGTACTGAAATGAATTAATCAGAGCACCAAAGAGCTGAGTCAAATTTAACATGTTAAGACATGCTCATCCGAAGTGCCTCTCAACAATTTCGAAATCTAATACCGTTCCATTGCGCCCTGGACGTCCTAGAGTTGTAATACAAACACTTTACCGTTTTGGTAAAGTTGAGATTTTGAATTTATAGTGCATAGATTGCCAAAATTATTCACTGAGCGACAGCGTGAAGATTCCTCCTGTCAGCGCCTGGATTTTCCATTGCTATTCGGCTTGTGCGAAAATTCGCCAATATCGGGACTCCAATCTTAGAACCTCTGGTCGGAAATGGTTGTTGTCACTGAGCCAAACCGGAGGGTCTATAATATCGTTTTTATTATTAATATTTTGTAAAACAACTGTCTCGATTAAACAAATTAGCTTCGGCCTTATAGATTTTGGGTAATAATTAAATCGTTTTAAAATATCCTCTCAGAAATTTAATTTCCTTAGCGGTTCGGGACACTTGACAGCTCCCCGATCAGCGTCAGGCATTGAAGAAAGAAAGTTTTTCTATTACTTGCGGTCGCTGGCAGACGCCCACGTGGTAAACAAAAGACTTTGGTCCAAGGGCTTGGCCTTAGGCAGACTCCTGACCTTTGAAAGGGCATGGGAAGTGGTTAACGAGTTGAAAGGTTTGATGCGTGGCGATAATGATTTACTAACATATGAACAAAAAGTATTGTTTGTCATCGTACTAATTTCAGAGTAAAGTTTTTGTTTTTGTTTATAAATTTACGCGTAACTTGCCATTTACAACAGATAAAGAAATATTATATTTTTTGGATGCAAAAAAGTAGATAACTGACAGTGAGTAGGGTAACAAACTACAAATTTATGTCTCTACACATACGGAATACTTAATGAATTGTTTACATCATTCTTGTTTTTTGGAAAGAAATAGACGAATAAGAAAGAAAACTTATTACTGCAATAGTTTTCTCCAGTATAACAAAAAATGTATGTATAACTAACATTGAAGACACAGAAACAGAAAAATTATATTTATTTTCAGTTATTAGTATCCAATGACTTAATTCTTTTAACTGAATAAATTCTCAGACACGAATACGGGGGAAGTCTGTCCACGTGGAAGAGAACCGCAAGAAAATGTGTTTGAGAAATTAAGATAACTTGAGAGAGGAACTCATAGTTGTGAAAAAGAATGAAAGCGCTTCCCACATTAGTATTCATTTCTTTTCCACAAGAGGGAACAACAGTGAAAAGTTTAGTTATTCCATTATATGAAGATATATTAAAGTCCCCTCACCTTCATCCGCTCGTGTGGCTGGCAGGTTGCCGCCCTGCAGGAATAAGGGCGAACGTTTCGCGAATGTTTTTGAAAGGTAAGATGCCAATGAATTTATTAATTACTTATCGCTTCCACTGAAAGGAATCGTTTCGGTTTGTTGGCGCATTTTTTTGTCTCACTTCACTTTTCAATTTGGCAAGGTGCAGACGGGCGGAATATTGTCTCCACCCGGGCGGAAGGCAAACTCTTTTCGACCTCTTCGGGGAAATGTAAGTTATTAGAAGTACAAATTAAGTCAGCATTTCGTAAATAATTCAAAAATAATTATCTTTCATTACAGATAATTCAGAGTAGCACTGTAGTTTTGCTCTTCCATGTTCTTTTATCTTTGTTATGGTTTATGGTATGTAATTTGATGATCATAAATCATTTATTCGTAAATTTTAAACTTTATTCGATTTTAAAGTATTCCTTTCCAAGTGCAAAATGTTGCATTTCAGGTTAATTGGTAACTATAAATGAAACTTAAACTATGTTAACTATTCTAAGCTTCAACTATTTTAAAATTACACAATTAAAAATTTACAGAATATTTTGTTTCATGATTGTTTTAGTAAAGGTTTTAGTTAAAATGTGTTTTTTATTTTTTAAAGGAGTCATCAATCTGAATTTCAACCTATCGTGCGATTAAATTAAGAGAAAACTCATAAATGAACGTGTAAGGGTAGATTGACGGTACTCGAGCACATGTATAAAGTCAGACCACGTTGGAGAAAGAAGGTTAACCATTAAGTGAATGTGTTTACAAGAGGAATGACAAGGTCACGAGCAAGCTAAGTAGTTTCTAAAGTTCGCGGGCACTGCGTCCTGTGAAATATTTGAACTTATCAATTGGGAGTAAAATTAAATATTTTGAACAAAAGTGTCGTGATTCCATAATCAAGTTTATTTAGAATTGCACTAATTGCATGAACGTCCTATTTTCAGGTTAGAAACAAAGATTCTTCTTTGTTGAAGAAACTGTACGCCAATAAGAGTGATAAAAATCTCAGATAAAGTTTTACCAAAGGAGACAGACTACATAATCTCACTTAATTCACTTCTCATTATATTTACATACAATTTAAGACAAAACATAACCATAGCATAAAACATAACAAATGAAAACAGGCACAAAATGTCCCATTGATAAATATGCTCACCACTTAGCAAAACGAGTTTACAGTGCAGAATTTTAAAATAAAATAAACATGAAACAAAGTAATAAGAATTAAAGTATATCAATGTAATTCAATCTCATTTGTTTGCTATAACACATCTGACTCACATTTCGTTTCGTATGACTCGTATTCACACTTTTCGTATGAAGCAACCATTCCTCTTGATACTTTGCGCCTCTTCAACTTGCGCGTTCCTACTCCTCCTCTTTCTAGATTTGCAGAGGAAATGAAGTGAGTCAGAGGAAGTGGCCCCTGCTGACAGGAGCACCGCGATTCCTAGGCGGGCAATCAGCTCCGCAATTTCCCATGCCTGGTTTACAGGGTGGAAAATAATCTCTAAAACCTAAATTAGTAATGACGAGACATTTCACAATAATCATGGACAATAATCATGGAATTTTATATCGCCGATTGCGAGTTCGAGTCCCGCTTCGGGCATGGTTGTATTGTGTTAATCGTTTCACCTCCTATCATCACCATATCGTGTCATCCTCACAGTTGTCAAACCGTTACAAGCAATAGTGGTCGCTAATGACCTAGACATTGATGCGAAATCAAATAACAAATAACAAAAATATAATTCCAAAAGAACAGGAGAGATTTCTACCTGTAGCTGAGAGGCTAGATCGGAGGCCACCATTGCCTGAATGATAACTTCAGAAGACGACGTCAGTCTCACCGCTTTCATGCAATCAGTTACAGGCTGATGCCAGAGCAGTAAAGAAGATCGTAACTACATGGATACTTCGAGTTATTTTCTTGTGAACTTTTCGTAGTGTAATTGTTTCATCAGATGACGTCACAAGCGGTATGTGGTTTACTTACATCAACACTTGTGTATTAAGACTATAAAAAGTTATATCATGAAATACACTGCTATAATACTGCCATTTTAAGTACACTATAGATCATTGCATATGTTTACATTTATTTACTGTAAAGATATTCAGTTACGTAGTACATACGTTCATATTTTTAATTGTAATTCCGTTCGAATAATTCAAAGAGCGTATACAATAATGATTGTAATCTATTCATACATTTGTTTACATTATAAGAAGATTTGGGAAGAAATTTTATTATATTTATTAATTAATAATTATTGTATTTAAATCAATTAAATTTTAATTTCTCCTCTTGGCTTCAATGGGAAACCAATAAAGTGTTGCAAGAAAATATGACTTTTCATGTTAATTTGATAGTATGAAACAGTAGTGCAATGACAGATTTTTAATTGTTAATGTTTTATTCTTTTTAACTGAAGTATGTGATTTACTTTATCTAATGTACAACGTTTTCAGAATCAAGAGCACAAAAGTATTACTCATTACCGGTTTAACATTATTATAGTAAGATATAAAATTAAAAACTAACTATACAATGAAGTACTAATTGCTTTACAAAAATTTCGTTGTACAATATCAAAAATTTAACTATAAGTTGTTTATTTGAAATTGAATATTCTACCTCATTGTGTAGAATTACAATTTTATGGAAATTGATGATATAACAAATGACTGTATAATTGATAGTTCAGCAGAAATGAAAACCAATTGTGATGTATGATAGGTCATTTTTTTATTTATAACAAAAAATTTACAATCTTATTTTTACAAAATAATAAGTAAATATGATATTGTAGAATTTTCTGACAATGATTGATTTCCAGTGAAGGTACCCATCGGTACTCTTCATATACTTCTTCATACTATAACAAAAAGCAAGTATTATTTGGGTTGGCTGCAAGTGGGATAGTTTAGTAGCTGAGGGTAATGTTTCAGTTATTTGTTGAGAATCTAATGGGAGTTGTAGGGGTGAGGTTCTGGTTAGTCGATGGATATCTGCACTATTGTCTAGGATGTTGAGGGCTAAGTGGTTTGGATGGGTTTCAAGGCGCTGGAGATAGTTTGAGCTGATAAATTCTATCTTTCAAGACAGTGGGCATTTTTAAGTCCTTGTGCAGTGCTGCATTTGTGATGAACCATGGTGCTGCCGCGATCATTCTTAGGGTCTTGGATTGAAATCTCTGGATGATCGAGAGATTACTCTTGCTTGCTGTGTCCCAGATTTGGTGCCGTAGGTCCATTTTGAGATTATGATAGCTTTATAAATCAACAGTTTATTTTCCAGCGATAGTTTTGAGTGGTATCCTAGTATCCAGTATAGTTTTTTTTGTTGAAGTTGAAGGTGCTTTTTTGGGGCTAAGACGTGATGCTTCCATATTAGCCGTTTGTCTAGATGTATTCCCAAGTATTTTACACTTTCCACTTGCACTATTGGATTGTTGTTGATGTGGACAGTAGGGCATTTGTTTTTTCTCAGGGTAAAGGTTAATGGACTGATTTTTTTTTCGTTGATTTTTATTTTCCACTTTTTGGCCCAATCTTCAATCATTGTGAGATGTTCTTGTAAATGTCTTGATGCGACATTAGGGTCGTCATCCGAAGCTAATATGGCCGTATCATCTGCAAAAGTGGCTATGGTTGTTTTAATCTGATTTTGGTATATCAGTAGTATAGAGCTGGTATAGGATAGGGCCGAGTACACTACCTTGTGGTACTCCGACCTTGATTGGATGGAATTCAGATAATTCATTTTGATATTTGATTTGGAAGGTGCGGTGGATAGAAAAGATCTGATAATGTTGAAGAAGGGATACGGTAGAAATTCTTGAGTTTAAATAAGAGTCCTTCGTGCCATACTTTGTCAAACGCTTGGGCAACGTCTAGAAAGGCGGCTGAACAGTTTTTCTTTTCTTGGAAGCAATTCTCAATGTAGTTGGTGATTATATTAACTTGTTCGGATAGGTCAAATGAACTACTACGTAATTTTGATGGCAATACTGCAGAACCCCGAAAACTAATTAAATCTTCCTCCAAGATTTTAACTAGGAATCTCTTCTAGTTAACATTGCCCCAATCTCAGACCTAGTTCTTTGAACGACGGGGTTGACTTTTAGGAAACTGTACAAACGCCTGCTGTTTATGCAATCCATCGTACGCACGTGCTTAGCGGGCAAAGCCACTACATTCCGCAGACGCTGCGTAATAATTCCCACCAGAAGAGGCAAGGCCTGAGGCGCTGCAGGTGACGACGTTATGACACAGTGAGCCGTCTCAAGGTTACAGGGTGACGCAGGGCAATAACCTCTTGGCGCGTATTACGTGTGTTTCTTCCGAGTCTCTGTGCATAACCTGGTGCTTCTTAGTTTCATCTTAGGATAAGCATTTCGTAATTGTTAACTGATTGTGGAAGATCTCAAAATTCGCTGAAGAAACTTAATACATTTTTAGTTTGGAATTATTTGTTACATAAAAGTTGTGAGAAATATTCAACACCCAATATATTTACACTGCTCTGTGTTTCATTGTGAATTTTAAATACATTATTTTTGAATCCGACAATTTTTCTAGTTGTTAAAGTAATTTGTAGATGTTAGTAGAATGTACCACCTCCATTCTAACTTGAGCTAAAAACTTACAGAAGAGAATATGCTGTAGCTGTAAAACCCACAATAACCATGAATATGAAGTTTCATATAAATGTTTATCTTGAATGTAACCAAATATAAATGTAATATACTTTAATATAATTAGGTTAGTACAAACCTCGAATATCTTTTTAACAGTTCAAGATATCGCAATGAAATTTTTACCAAACTATTCAAAATATAGAAGCGTGTCAATCAAAACCAATACATTTGTGGTAGCAGTTTTCCAGGATATTGGACTACTATAACTTAGCAGTTTTTAATTTATCTTTATATGAATATATAGATTTTAAGAACACAAATTCATCAATTACATACTTTAGTAGTTGAATAATTATAAATATTAATGAGTATTAAAAAACGGCGTTATCGATGACTCGGGAATTTCCGTTTCGATTGTCGTTCCTCGATGCGAAGAAAGACGTTTAGCGCATGCTAAACTGCACTGTGACCTCGAAACGACAATTGACAACCCGGTTCAGGAAAGTAAATAAGGTAGACAATAAATTGGCCTCATGCGAAGAATGAATGACATAAAGAGAGCAGTGCAAGTATTTGTGAACCCCCAGCGCAACGTTTTGGAACCATCCATTTAGAAACTTTTTGAAATTTTAGGCTATTTTGTGTTATTTACAGAATAATTTATAAAATATATTTCGATTTATTAACTTTCAAGGCAAATTCGCTGGTATATATCAGAGAAAATAGGATAGTTACATTACAAAAATAGAGTCTAGTGAAGAGATACTGAAGAAGTTGCACCTCATTTCCATATGCCCTTTCCCTGGAATAGAGTGCTCTTTACACCGAAGCAAGGAAATAACTAAATCGTCAGAGCAGACACTCTGGATTCACAGTACGATCTAACATACCGAAGAATTTATGCAGGATTTGAACCTAGAGGCTTGGTGTAACACCTACATAGAAGAAATGACACATTGCTGCGCCACTAAGGCAGTGAGATCAATTGGAATGGATAAATTTAATGGATCCATGAAATAAGAGATTTTAGATTTTATTTGAGACCCTCTAAAAAGTGACGCAATTTTACACAGGTAAGAGCATCTCATAGAGATGTGAAGAAATTGCATTTTGGCTTTAAATATATGGAGATCTCGTTTAAAAAACGTATCAAAATATTAATGTCAAATATACTTTCTATTCTTATCCATGTGTTCTGGAGTTTCACGAATTATTTCATTGATTTCAACGCGTATCCTAATCTCACCATGTTATTTCAAATCAAAATAACTGAAAGCGATGTTAAAATCAAAGATGTTATATTATACATACGCCGTATATTGCATATCGGGGTTGATAATATCATCTCCTAAGATACACGAGTCGGAGCTTATGATTGGCTAGTAGGTAGGAGAGGTAAGAAAAATCGGATAGAAAAAGCTAAGAGATAGATAAAGTTCTAGAGATACACCGCCCTGATTGGTGCATATTATATGTATAGTTATACACTATTAGTTTTAATTTCACGAGTGAAATAGTCAAATAAATTTGTAAAACCCACGGACGAATTGTTATAAAATTGACGTCTTGAATAAAATATTGTACAATACATCACACGACAAAAGTTACTTTCCATGACACTGAGATTCCTAGACGTCAGACTTTAGAGCTTGTCCGGAAACTCTCACTCTAGTCACGGAAACACCAGTTTTCTTTGCCAATTAGCTTTTCACATCTTAATATGCACTACAGTTCCAAGAATTTACTCCCATCCGATGGAAACTGCATCTCAAAATCTCCTCTGTCTTAATTTCTCCCGCTCGCTCTTGCGACACGTGGCATCTCCTCTGCCCTTCAGCCCTTCCACTCCTCTACCTTCGCCCTCCAGCACTTGGCCACGCGCGCTAGACTTTGTATTGAATGTCACCCTCAATCTGCTTTTATTGCTTTTGTAGCGAGATTATGACTTTCTCGGTAGTTCTTCGATTGGTTGCTGTTATTTATTGTACCAATAATTCACGATATTGTGTTAACGGCACATTTCCATAAGGTAATTAACAGCCCTAGGATATTTGTTAAAAAAATAACCGAGAAAAAATCAAAACCTTAACTGACAAAAACTGCATGGTGAAAAAACCCTGAAAGATCACGAAAAATATTTTGAGAAACCAATTGAAAACCAAACATAACAAACAAACATAAATAATTCGAACAAAACTTTTTTCTGGTCAAAGCTTCATAATATATTTTTTCACGGGATCTTTGCTCCGAGAAGTTGGGTAGTAGGCTATAATTTACTTATTTGTCATAAAAAGAGGTAAGACTGTCTGTCGTAGTAGGATGTGCAATCTGCTCACATATCTTGAGCTTTCAAAATCATACCGTAACTCAAAGGAAATAAAAAAGAATTTGTTCATGTAAGTGGCTGTGGCTTTTGTCAACTATGCCTTATGGTACCCTAAGGGAGAAATCGATTTCTTGCCGCCAGAAATTAGAGAATGATTGTTTGAACAATTTTATACCCACTGAGTTCAAGAAAACGTGCAAAATGAATCTACATTTACGTTCAGAAACGATACTAAGGGCTGTCTCAGTATATTTTCAACGAGTCAAGAGGAACTAGAAGAAAACCATACTAATCACGATGAGAGTCATTTACCCAGCAGCTGAGGTACAATGCTTGTAACAAGCATATTTAGTCTTTCAGAATTATACAGTTCAAATGATAACTTATGGATTAAATATTGTTACAATCAAAATTATTTTCCTTCTTTTACGTTCAGAATAATCTCTAATTGTGTGAAAAGTATATGGAGCTGAACAAATTTTTAGTAGTGAGCTATTGATACTGACCAGATGAAAATATTTCCTACTTCTTGTTTTAATTTATTGACATCTCTGTTAGGTACGTAGATCCCCTAGGTACGTTATAATATTCTGGAAAAACACAATCTATATATTCCCAGTTTGAGATCATGTTCATTCAGAAACATTATTTGTTCCAAGTTCCACCCTTGAGAGAGAGAGAGTTTTGACAAAAGAACCACTTATTTTAAAATCAATAACCAAGGAAATAGTGCATTTTTAACTTAGTAATGAGTGCTTATAGGAATCACGTAGATGGTATTTGTACTACAATTCTTTTCTGTAATTTAAACGTCTGGAATCAGCAGGATGTATTTCTCACAGAATATTATACCGTATCGTAAGTCTACAACTGCGAGAGTACTAGATTTTTTCCCTCAATGAAGTTTTTTCTTCAAAATTAAATATTTAAAGAAGGTCACGTTCAATTGTTTTTGAAAATGAACCGATTTGCACATTTTTGCGTGAGATAAAGACAATTTTAACGAAATACGAAAACATTTTCAAAAACGGCGCTACTTTTGTCCTTTGAATATTTCCCAGATAGATGAAAATAGATTCATAAAAATGCGCAAATATCATTATCGCTGATACTGTCTATATTCGGAAATATTTTTTTACAATTTTTGACAGCTTTTTAGTCGTGTTCCTACAATTGTAATATTTAAAAAAAATCATAATGTTTATTCTTCAAAATCAAATACTTAATATAATATGAATATAACATTATATATTTAATAAATATATAATATTATTTGATGAAGTGAGTATATTTTGCGTCATTTTGAGGTAATACTTTGAAAATTGTCTTAAAGTATACGCTGTTCTAAATCATTTAATATCAACATTCATTAAAATTCCGAATTAAAATATTGAAATCTGTAAGGGCGTTCACGGTGCTCATCACAAGCAAAACACGCCGAAAATTCCAAGAAACAGCGCATAGATCACCCCCGCCGTTAACATAGACGACTTAGAAGTACCAAAGAAATACCTTTCTTCTATACCTTTCCTGATACTGCCGGTAACGGCCGAGAATGAGTTGTTCCTGGAGTCCTAAGACTAACTAGATTGAATGAAATCTCATAGAAGGGATGTCTTGTTCTGTTAATTGACAAAGACACATTTCTGTTTCTGTAAACCTCTGCAGTGGCTCGATCGTATTAAACTTTTGGAGAACTCTAAAGTCCAGATACTCCAGTAGGGAGTTTCTTTGATCGATACTAAGTGAATGCATTATGAGAGCCCCTAACAAACGAGTCAAGGAACGCACCCAATATTTTCTTCCTTACCCTTGTGCCCCCCTTTTTCCCTATTCACGCACACATCCTTACACGTCCCCACACAACCACTCATGTCTCACTGACTCAGTCCGCGCGTTTCACCAGTTTTGACCCGTTTTCTCTGTCGCGGTTTCCGACCGGCTCGCGCGCTAACTACCGCGCCGGTCGCTCGCCGATTAATTAATGCCTTAAGAAGCTATTAGGTCTCAATATGCCCATAACACACCAACGCATGTTTCGTATTTTACCAATCAGAAGTCAAATTATTACACACCTCCCCTCCCCAAAAGATAAGCTTCGCCTACGCCAATGACTGCAGCTGCAGTATGGAGGCAAAATATATCTCCCTGACACTCAACTATCACAAATCATCTTCATTATTCCCCAGAAACTGTTATTGCACTGCATTTAGTTTCAGAATCAGCACTCATTCGATGTAGCAAGGCCGCGTGTTTAGTTTAAGAGGGGCAGAATTAGAGAGTCTGCGACTGTAGACTTGCCCACATTATTCTTGTTTGTGCTCTCTTAAAGCACGTGGTAATTCTCTGTACTCCTCGCAAACTTATCTGGAAAATTTAATGTTGCCATGAATTTAAAGCCGGAGCGTGGACAAATACTAAAGCTAGATATTACTTTTTTGATTTAATTATTTCATAATGAGGGACACATTTTCCTGTAGAAGTAGTAACATTCGTTTCAAACATTCCTCTCTCACTGAGTGTCTGTTAACTATCTTTAAAATAGTGCAAAAAGGTTATTACTGCCGATAAAGCGTTAATTATATTACAACAACAATAATAATAATAATAATAATAATAATAATAATAATAATAATAATAATAATAATAATAATAATGAATTCAATACATTGTTGCAGTGTTTTGAATTTATATTAATTTTATTTTATATTTCTGCTTAAACCAACATGTATTTCTACTATGATTTCACGAAATAAGAACACAAATTTGATTTTGATACTTGCAGCACACGCATGGCTTCACTATTCAGCTGTTTTGCGTTCTTTTTCACATGAAAGTACTACTTTTACGCTATAGATTTTTCTTTTTTTAAATCACGAAAAACTATCGGAAATAATGCAATGAATATTCATAGAGGCAGCATTTTAGACTATTGCTATTCAGCTGCTCATAGAAATGATCTAATTTTCTTGAGTTATGTAAGAAGAATGGTAGAACAATGGAAATACATCTAGTTTTATTCTATGCAGTTTCCCTATTCAATAATATTGTTTTGTAGTAAGTAAAACTTTGCTAAACGTTCGAAATACTTATAGAAACAATTCTCGCACAAATTTGCATAGTAACAAGATCTTATCGCTGAATCTATGTATCCTGCTTTTAGTGCCACTTGCTGTGTCCCTCCAGAAGCCACCGCTGGGATTTGTGTCCACCGCTTCCCAACGTCTACCTATTCCATTAAGGCGAAGGTCACCAACTATTCATCAGATAAATGCTACTCAAGGTACTGTATCAGCGCCACGTTTCCACCCAAACTGAAGTTTGCCATAATGTTTATGACGGAATCCTTAGACCTGTAAATCTGAATATAATAGGATCGCTAAGATGACAAAACAATTCCCCCAACATTACTAACGAACCGTGCACTACACTTTTCTTATATATGTCCATCCCCATTGTCAACTTTCAATTGTATATTTCATTCTTCATAATATATCATAAGCGTCATTTGCATAATATCTAGCGGCTTAAGTGACTCAAAGCAACAGTGTTTCTGACCGTGAGGTCGTAGGGTCAGAGTCGCGGTGGGGGAGGATTTTCGATACTAGCTACATAGTTAGGTCGAATTCTGCTGCTGTCTGGAAAAAACAATTAGCTGCCGGTTTTCCCATGGTTTCTCCCATGAGTACGTGTCAGAGTACAGATAACGGACCGCCAAGTATCATTCCTTCCTCTTCATTATCCTATTCTCACCTTTTACTTACACATACTTGCATGCTTTATACACTGCCACTTCGCGAGGGCCGCTCGGCTTGGAGTAACCGGAATTACTATTCCTTCTTTAGGATACTGAAACAGTGGGTCAATCGCTGGTGATAGAGGCGTGTCGGTATCGCGATTGACGCATCAGCTATTTGGGCGTCACTTTCAAAATTTCGAGAATGGTATATTCATCAATTAGTGTAGAATAATAAAGATTAATTCTTGCTTCTTCTTTTCCACTGCAAGGATAGGTCTATGACCTATTACGGCTTCTCAGAATTCGATTTTTAGGGGTATATCTGGGTATCATCTGCCTTCAGACCTATGGCTCACATGCTTTGGAATGCGAGTCTCTGCCATTCTTTCCACATGCTGTAACCATTTCAGTCAGTAACATTATACTAGTACCTCTTCATTAATTGCTAGAACGTTTAATTCTTTTCCAATTTTCTTCATTTCTAAGGATATCTAGTCTGGTAATTTTTTTTACATATCTCAAGAATTTCATTTCAGCAGACTGTAACGCTTGTTTATCTTTCTCCCTCAGAGTCCAGAATTCACGTCTGAACAACAGAGACGGGACAGCCATTACTTTATATATCAATATTTGAATATCTCTTCGTGTTTTATCTTTAAGGGTTCACCGAATGTTTCCGGATATATTCTTGTATTTATGATTTTCATCTATATCCATTTCTCTGAAGAATGTTATGTTTAGCCCAAATATTTAAAATGGATGATTTGTTTTTTACAAAATTATCGTATTTTTCTAATTATTTTGAGCAACTAGAATGTTTCCCCACAAATGACAGAATTTTGGTCTTCGTTTTTAAAATCTTTAGATTATATCCAAAAGCCTTATTCTTATTAATTAAAGAATGTAATTTAACGCAATTACTGGTCTCGAAAGCTTGGAGTTCGTTCATAAGAAGTTGCTTCTCTAGAGCTTCACAGAGCAGATGACTTACCGAAGAACAAAATAACTTGTTGCAAGATAGTCTGCCTTGCTGGTTGAAATGCGTTCAAATGTCAAATAAAGCTAAGAAACGAAAATCAAATGAAATAAAACCCGTGTTTATTGACGTGGTTGTTTGTTGGTACCTAACGCGTATTATACAGTTTTTATTTTAGCATTCGACAAAGATTCGGGCCGCGACACCTGGGCAATCGAGGTCTCATTCGCCCAGAGAAACACTGACCCAACTTCCGTGCTGACATACGAGAACTATCGCTGCGCCGCTTAGTTTACCTTAAAGAAAATTCCAGTAATGGTGTCCTTCTAGAATGCTCTAGTGGCGCTAAAATGCATTATTGGCACTTCTCAAACATATTCTGATTTACCATTTAAAGTACGTCTCGAGACATTAATGCGATTTTCTCTGCACTAGAGCGCTGGAGCTCCTTCTCCGAATGCGGAGTTTCTGCATTCACCTGATCTTTCAAGAGGAAGTCACTAGATATCAGATTAGAACTAGGAGGCCATAACCCACGATAGTCACTAAAAACATTATTGAAAAATTTCATGGATCAAACAGAAGCAATTTCAGAATGTGCAGCAGAAGTTGCAGTGAGGAGTTGCCGAATCCTGTTGAAAGTAACAATAGGCGCTTCAAAGATTTTCTTGGAGATTGTTGTAACCTGAGAGAAATTTTTCCCGCTTATCTTCTGCCATCTGCGGTGCTTTCGACACTTTTGTTTGTCAAAAAAATTACATCAGTGCGAAGTTTCTTTTGCGAGCTTCAAAATTGTCGAGCAGTGAGGAATATTGACGCCCAGAAACTTCGGCACTTACTGGCAGACTTAAGTTGAACAAAAGTGTCGTAAAGAAATGTTCTCTGTTTTAAAGAAAATTTCGTGATGCACTGTTTAACGCTCTCAGGACACTGGTGTATCGGCTGGTCGCGCCAAACGACAAACGCGCAGGGTGAACGGAGTCCATGTTCACAAGTTCCCGGGGAACCGAGGACTCGATCGCTGAGGCAAGCGGCGCGTCATCTTCGGCGAAAGATAAAATAAAAATCCGGGTAACAAGGGTTGTATTTAAGGACCACTGCTAAAGGTCTGCTAGGAGTAGCAGACTTGCCGAGTTCAATATTGCAATTTACGAATGGCACGAGTCCTGGCAAGCCACTAGCAAGCTCCTAGCAGCGGCTTTCAGCTGGCAGAGGTACGCATGTGTTGCCAACAATCCCCCCAGCCAGTCCTCAGCCCGGTTCACTTGTGTTTCTATCCTTCCGTACGTTATGTTGACGTAAACCTATGTTTCACACCGACTTGGCATGATCTTTTGTACACTCTCAACATTCATTTTTCACTACTTTATCGGATATTGCTTACTCTTTACGACGAATTATTGCTTACTCTTTCGGACTATTACTTTTTATATACGGCAACATAACTTTTCATGCATTTAGCGCGTATCTTCCGTTCTGTATAATGTAAAGTGACTAATGTCAGGGATTAGCTTTAGCACAGTCTATTATTTTGAGTCCCTGTCCAACATATTTTGACACGAAAACGAGAAGATAAAATGTTCTACTTTTTGTGACATTGACTTGTCAATATTAAATGCCGTCAAGAATATTAAATTTATCATAATATATTTCGTTTGCTTTGGATTTGGTTATAAAAAATGAGTGCGATAAGATATTGTGCTCATGTTTCTCGTAACAAGTGGTAAAAGAGTCGGTTGTGATTGTCAGGAAGAGCAAATACAGCTTTGGTATAATTTCTACTTGTATATGTTTTATCGCTAACGATGTCGTCATGGAGAAATTTCATCTCCGATACTTCTGCTTTTGAGAGTTACTGTGAGACGCAATCTTAATTAAGAAACACTGACCTACTTCGTAATGAATGAAAGTGCAAATTAAACAAATGCGTATTATTTTATTTTTATTGTTCCTTTCTAAGAGATTCTTTGGTTGGCGTGAAATGAATGCTACTACGTCATGAGAGCTATTCGTATTTATGTATTTATTGCTTGATTTCATGGAAGAAGAGCAGCGACGACGAATGCCCCGCAATTACAATCTGGGATACACAAAATCCTGGAGATATTTCTGGACCGTTAATTTTAATGTCGCTACCAATTATTGAAATCTACTTATTTTTTCTTTGCTTCGATGTACTAGCAGATGCTTTATTCTCCACTATTTATTTAGAGTTTTGAACCTTTTGAAATAAACCTTTTGAAACATGGTAAAGGACGCTGCCATTTGATTTGCCACTATAATGTTCCAAATTTGGCTGAAACGCTAAAAAGAGAAAATATACTAAAAGAAACAATACTAATCAAAATCCAAAAAAAGTTACAAAGTAGAAAAGGCAGGTCGTTCTAAGAAATAAATGCAAAAAACACTCGAAACAAAGCAACCAATCACACACACCACCATAACCACATCTCAAATGCACACGGAATCGGCTGGAATACGAAACCAAATTTCAAACACATCTCTCATACCAATGATTATACAAAATACAATTGTGGAAAGGTTATTGATTTGGAATGTAGACGAATTAACTGGATATTATAAAGAATGTATCAACGTATGTGTATTCATTTTCATGATAAAATACAGTTTTAAGTAGAAAAAATATTTAATTTAGATGTATTTTGTTAGTATGCACTTCACCTGACGTGTGAGTCTGCGGATGCGCTTGCTTAAGTCGCTCCACTAATCACAGAGCGCCTCCACTCTGGAAAAGAGCTGGGAATGATTTCTCACAACCATCGGCCATGTTACCGCTAGCAGCCCGCCAACGGGAGAGCAACGGGTTCCCAGGCTGCTAGGGGATTTCCTGGCAGCGGTTTGTAAATGTTGGCCTAAATATCTTTAAGTGTGAGGTGTGAGCGATAGTAGGTGGCGTTTATGGCTTTTTGTATTTTTTGCATGTATCTCCATAATTATCAATCCATCCCTAAATAGTATGCTCTATACGAAATTAAAGCAGACAAACTTTCCAAGAAAATATTTTCTTTAAGATTTTGCTGTAGAATTAACCCTTTTAAAGTTGTAGTGTTGTGTAAGTCATGTTCTTTCTTACGACAAGGCTCTGTTTTAGTTACTACCCTTATATTAATAACAATAATATAATATCTTTAATTCACGAAAGTAATTTTATTTTTGTTCAACATTATATACAAACTTTATTTTATTTTGGGGGGCAAAAAAAACATGTTGTTAAGGATCACGTGAAAATCTTTTGCAAACGTATTTTGTCCAGTGTTAACATACAAATGACCCAAAACAGTATAAATTGAATAATTACGTTTATCACGTGCATAGACAACTACGCCTGAGAGTGTCAATGAGAAATGACATACTATTTGTTTGACGAGGGCATCCAACGTATATGGAACTGGGGAAAGTACCATTAAATCTAAAATATCTAATGGAATCGAATGTGTTGCAATGAATTATTCTATTAATTACACTAATGACTGTCTATTAACGGGGACTGGTTAATTGCAAGTCTTCTCTAGTAGGACCTTAAAACCTACTAGAGGTTGTCACAGTCGTCAAAGAGACGTTCCTCGAACCGTAATTTACGGGATGATATTATCTTGAACATTTTGTTACATTTTTGCTGGTTCGGCACTTCACCATACATCATTCCATTACAAGTGCAATTGCAAACATTGCGAAGAGTAGGGTTGAACTTTCTCGATTCTGTGTTTTCTCATGGAAACCTTTATGCAGCTTTCGTGAGATAAAATACTTTTGCAATGTTTTTGTGATCACAAAGGAGAGCCACAAGCAAATTAAATTTTTTTAAAAGAAGTGTTGTGAATTGTTCCAAAAACACTGTGTATTATAGTGATTAAACCTTTACTGAACATTCGTTTCAATTATCACTTGTATTGTTTATTATTTCTATTTGATATTCTGTAAGTATTATAGACGTTACATTTAAATTTTTTTAATAAATAAACTTGTTTCGTAAAAACTATCCCCTTTAATATGAAATTAGAGACTAAGGAAGAGGGTGGGGTTTAACTTGTTCTGTAACAACTAAAGGCATTGCAACAGACTTTTCCAAACAAGTTTAAAGTGAACTTTCGATACTAGAATAAAATCAATATTTTATTTCTATTTCTCAATTGAAGTACAGGAATTAATAATTCAAAAACGCTACTATTTTATAACAAAAAATCCATGATTTATAAAGTAAAAAATTAAATGTAAAGGAACAACACTTAATGAAATAAAAACAAGTGTAAGAACTAAATAACTGATTAAGAGTAAAATATTCATGGTATTTTTCAAAATAAAGATTTAATGTGTAAATATATCTTTCAGTACACGGAAAAAACACTATTAGAGATAATAAAGCTACCATAATACTTTTGGGATTTTGTTTTCGGGTTATATTAGGTCATTAGAGAAAATGAATTCACTGTTATGTATGGTAATCCCTGGGCGTTTTAGGTACCACGGGAAAGATGGTCGTTCCGTGTCGAAACAAAAGGGGAAAAACAAGTACAAAACTGTCTGTGCGATTTTGAAACACTAATTTTTTCGAATATATATTTTTCAGATCGTTTAATAGAAAACTGGCCAACGCCGGAGAAGGTAAATAATACCACTTTCTTCAAACACAAACGGTTTTCAATTTACTTTCTTCCGTAAAAAACTAATTTTGAATACGTCTTTTAGAAACAAACCAGAATTATTTTAATACCTATATAACGTGTTTTTCTAATTTCTACGTTCGAACGGTGTTGCGCCGTTAGAGCCACACAACAGCAGCAGGAGCAGAAAAAGGAGAAGAAGACAAAGAAAAAGAAGGAGACGAAGAAGAAGGAAAGTAAAAAGAAGATAAGAACAATAGAAAAAGAAATAATTAAAAAAGAAGAAAATCAACTAAAAGAAATAAATAGACGATCAAATTCTTAAGAGACAGTAGAGATGTAATAAATTGAGAAGAAGAAAGCTGGTTGAGAATAAGTTCAAAGCGTCGACGATGAAGCCTGATTGATTAATTAATGATTTCAGACGTGTTAACAGCTAATATCATAAGTACCGTAAGTGTAGTGCATGATTTATTCAGCGAGATATCATTTTCCCACACTGGATGGTGAGATCTGACGCAATCTACCTGGCCGCTTGCGGGGTTTTCCACAACCAGGTACCTCCCACCGACGGGGAACAGCCCAGTCGGGTCAAGTTCCAACTTTCTGCCCGGTCTCCAGGGATGTGTGGTAATGTATGTATGTAAGTATAAATGTGTGTAAGTAAGGGGTGAGGATAGGATAAAGAAGGGAAAGGAAAATCGCCCCGGTCCATGGCCCGTTCGTTAGGGAACTGCTCTGGTAGTCGCCTGGTGTTGATTGGAGAAACATCGGAGAACTACCGATAGAATTCTCCTCTAGACCGGCTTAGCAACATTGAACTAGTTATCTAGCTGCCCTGAGCCACCCCTTAACGAAGACGAAACCTATGACAACGGCGACCTTCTCACGCTGCCCAGCCGTAGGCCGGAGCTTGGGGTCGGCGTCGGTGTGCAGGTGCTGGCCCCGCTCGTGTTTCGCGCCCGGCGCGGCGCGATGACGTCCGCCCGTGGCGCCGCGGTGCTTGAAGGGTTGCCTACCTGGCAGGCTGCGTCATTGTGCACAATGCCCGCCCTCTTTGCGAACGAGCGCCGGAACAAAGCGAAACTTGTTACGCGCGGCGCCTGCGAGCCAGCCGCTGCCTCAGGGCAACGTGATGCGACGCGACGCCACGCGGCGCCGGTAACATTGGCGCACTGCGCCAAATTCTATGCAGGTCGGCCGCCTACGGCCGGACACTTCGCTAGGGAACTAAGTAGAGAAGATTATATCTCCTCCCATTGGCAGTTAACACAAAATACGATTTATGATTGTCCCATGTGACAGGTTTTCGTAGCCCAAAAGGTCACAAACGCAAAGGGCTCAGTCGATATTACCTCGGGTTCTATGATTCCATTACGTGAGTGACAATGCAAAGGTGCAGATGCTACAAAGCTGAAAAATTGGCAATAAGCTAAAACTTTGGAAAGATAAAATGTTGTTTATTCTACCCTGTAATAAATAGAGTGCAGAGTATTTTGAAAAACCACAACAGTAGAGATTAGAAGAAACTTTAGGTCTGCTAATAATATTTTTATCAAAAAGAGTTAATGAGAAAAAATATAATTCAAACGTTTGAAAATATATCTATAAAACCTATTAAACATGTTAATGTCTATTATACATGTACTTGTTGTGTTATCAATAAATTTGGCTTAATAAATTAAATATAAAATGACATATTTATCAAAGAATTATTTCGTTGCATATTTTCGCTTGTTACATCCATTGCGCAACGCTATCACACGTCCCTTGCCCCTTATCTCTTGGCCTCTACTACACTTATCTGCAAACCAATCCGATTGATTGATTGATTGATTGATTGATTCTAGAAACATCAACTGCTATGGCAATTGTCCCCGCTTGTGTAGTGACTGATGCCTGGAGGTGGTGGTGTTCCTCCCCCGGTGGATGGAGCAATTCGGCTTGCGGGGAAATTCTTCCTCTGCAGTAGGTGGCTGAATTATTAGAGACAGTGCTCGTATTTGTGTAATTTCTAGTTTAAATGTTTCTAAATGCTTAAGTTTTGCCATTCCAAAATATGGAAACCGTAAGTATTACTCACTGCTTTACTTTTACTAAATTTGGGGGTTGAATTTCATTTCAGTTCACAATGTAACGTCACAACCTCATAGTCTTAATTTTTTAGTCAGGTAAGGTTTGAGACACGACTCTAAGAAAAACTAGAGAAATACAAACACTATTACTTCACTATACACATTCACAGAGAAATAGTAACTATTACAAATGTTTCGAAAAGTGACGTATACAGAATAAATATATGTGTTTAGCAGAGGAAATCCCGGAAAGCAGACCTTGTGGGTAAAAATGTTACGAATAAGATTACCAGTATTCGTACAGATCGTAGAATCACGGTTATCTGCTTTAAAAATCGTAAAAATATGTTGACCGTGTGACTACGATGATAAACGATGAGGGAGTTTAAGTTTCCAAAACAAAAAGCCATATTTTATTAATTACAAACTAAACAAAATCACAGTTTGAAATTACATTAATACAAAATATATTAAACCAATTTGAGAAACGTATATTGACCCTTCTATTAGTTTTAGGATTTAATTTTTAATTTTTAGAGCATTGTCATCGTCATAAAAGTGGCAATTTAATGACTGACAAACTCTGTAGCGTTGCCTTCGTAGTGCTATACATCAGCAACAACCAATTTTTATCGTAAATTGAGATTAAAGATGAAGAAACACGACGTCACTCATATTTTCCACACCTAAAAGAAATACTCAACTCACGAACAGTAGTCTAAACATACATGCAGTGCAGGTGGAGAGAGGTCACGTGCATCTGACTGCATCTTTACGTGGGGCACCTCACGTCATAAACACGCAATTTTGAATGTAGGAAAAGATTCTGCATTTTTTTGAAAATTAATTAAACATTTTTTAGAAATGACTAAAAACAAAATTTAAAGAGTTGTTCTGATAGAGTAGAGATGATCTAAAAAAAGGTACAATTTAATGAAAATATATAATACAATACAAAACATGAAAAACTTCGTAATTGTGTTGCCATGACGCGGCAAATCAAACTTTTGAAGGTTGAACTTACAAAGATAAAATTTACTTTAGAACTCGGTCCGTAGAGTTAATTCTTAGTAGATCAGGTTCTCTTCAAAAAATTTTAGACAAAATTTTGAGTGTCAAACGAGCATATACAGATGTTTTAAGTGGAACATTGCAAACGTCTAGAGCAAGTAGATTTATCAAAAATGAAAATGAACATGTAGTGAAAACGTTATATAACGAAGTTACACATGAGACTTTTCCCGGATAGTTGGACGACTCATTTTGTATCGATATTCATCAATTCATGGTCTAACGCTGTCAAGGAGATATCAAACCAAATGTGACTTTGAACAACAACGGTGTAGGGTCCTAGATATATGTACAGCAACTGTATAAAGTCCAGTTTCATGTAGAGAAACGTTCTAAGATCCCAGTTAGATCTTAAGCAAATACACTGTACCTTAGATGGATATTAAGCAACGGCGGGGAGCTCTAGATGGCTGAAGAGCAACGGCAAGGGACCGTAAGTGGATGAAGGCGAGGAATTTCCAGCAAAAGTAAGACATTTTAGATGGATAACCACTACGCAATGGACCGAACGTTTGAAACAGAGACGACAGGGGTGACTTTGACGACGGTGCGCCGTGAACTCTGACGTCATCGATGGAGAGCCCGGCAGTCTGTGAAGAGGAGTTGTCGGAGTTGGCTGCCGAGGCCGCGCCCGTGAGCCGGCGTAGGGTGATTTTTATTTCAGACCTCACTTCGCTTCCGGCGCAGAGAGGCGCTGGATTTTCGGGGAACAACGACCCCGGCGCGTGCGTGAGGCCCGTGCGGTATTCACACGCAGTAAGAAGGGATGCACAGCGCCCCACATCGCTTCCACGGCGATCGGTCATTAAGAGCCAGCGCGAGAGAGGATGGGCGCAGTCTACAATCGCTTTCTTACACTCGCTGCATAACAATAAAATTCAGGTACTGGAGAAACAATACTGCTTGAAAGATTACAATCCTTGTTTGGTAAACGAGGAATGCAATATAAAATTTTAATTTCTTATCACCAGTCAATGATTATGAAGAATAAAAATAGAGAAACATATGAGACCTATTCGACCTCTACAGTTACGAATATGCAAGATATTGAAAGAGGATTTGAGAGATATTTCTGAAAAACAAATTGACTTTCAAACTTCAAAATTTCATTTAAACTTTAGAAACAGTACTACACCAAATGTGGAAGAAAATGTTCAAAAAATAATTTTCCAACCGATACTTTCACATTGAGTGTCTGTATAAAATTTTAATAAATCTCTTTGCAAATTTCTTACAGTTACTTAGATGGAAAAAGAAAGAGCGAGCAGAGAGAGAAAAGAGAAAGGGTGTGAAAAAGAGGAAGGGAAAGAGAGAGAGTTCTCCAAGGTCATCAACATTAAAGCCGAGCAGAGTTTCTACCCTACGGCGAGGATCTCAGAGGAGAGGTGTGATTCTTCTGGAAGACAACATACGTCCTCACACTGCGCATCAAATGCGTGATGCCATCGAGAAAAGGGGTTGGGAGGTACTGCCTCATCCCCCTTACAGCCTCAATTTAGTACCATCTGATTTCCATTTCTTTGGTCAATTGAAGGAGGAATTACGTTGGAAGACGTTCTAGGATAATGAGGATGTCAAACCCTTTGTACTCGTAGAATATTGGTTCAAACATCAAGATAAAGAGCTTTTTGCAGCCGGTAGAAAAATCTGGTAACCCGCTGGGACAAGTGAATAAATGTTGATGGGGATTATATTGAAAAGTAGGAAAAGTCCTGTTTTACAAAAATTAAATTTATTTCTCCAGACGAATTTGTGTCTTTAAACTATTGAAAGCCCCTCGAAATATTGTATGTTGGTAGATGCAACACGATCATTTTTTTCTCTGGGAGAGAAAAAGAAGGAGGGGAAGAAAGAGAGGGGGAAAGAAAGAGGGAACGAGTGAGAAAGGGAAACAGAGAGAGGGAAAGAGTGAGAAAGGGAAAAAGAGATAGGGAAAGAGAGTGAGGGAAAGAGAGATAGAAAGAGAGAGGCAATTATAGAAAGGGAAAGCAAGAGAGGAAAAAGAGAGATGGGGAAAAAGAGACGGGGAAAGGAGAACGAAAGAAAGAGAGAGAAGGAAAAGACAAAGGATGGGAAAAGTGAAAGGAAAATAGAGAGAGGGAAAAGATGGAGAGAGGAAAAAGAGGAGAGAGGGAAAAGAGGTAAAGAGAGATAGATGGAAAAATAGGAGACAGGAAAAAGATACAGAGGGCAAGACAGAGAGAATGAGATACCTAAAAAGAGAGGAAAAGATGGCGATGGAAAAAGAAAGGGAAAGTTGAAGAGAGAGAGAGGAAAAACGAGGGGAAGAGAGAGGGAGCAGTACAACATTTACGGGTTATGTTGTAGTGTTTTATAAAAACGCTACACATGAGTACAAATATGAGGGACCAACATAAATCAAATGCCGCATGTCAATTTCATTTCGATAAATGTACAATAAATTTCTTTTGAACAAAATGTCCGAACATTCGTTAAAAATGTATACCACTTGTTGATTTGCTCTGGTGAAGTTTCCGGGATAGAGAATACTCTGCTGGGTTCGTGGATATTCGCTTTTACGTGTCAGAACGGGGCATCAGAGAGCCTTACTCTAAAAAATCCCTTAATTTCCATAAACAACTTGGTATGTATTCGTTAGATGTGTTTTTTCCAATTCGACGATATCGGGATACTTTTTTTTCAGGAAGTCGATGTGTGATTGAAAGCATGAAAAACGTAATAGTTTGTAATCAATGCATGAAAAATGTGCGCGTTGTCGTTGAATGCTTCTCTTTCCAGTTTTTCGAGTGCTGGCTTTCTATGAAGCGTGGCATTTTGTACCGGAAATTCAGAAATTCCCGCTTAACTTGAATTCTGCGTCATGACAGGTAGACATATTCTGATTTTTCAATGGATTATTTCGTGTTTCCGAGCGCGTCGAAGGCTGAAAACCCGGAAGGCGAAGGATCTTTTATGTCAAGAACGCGAGATCCAACCTACTCGTTGACTTGCGAAGCTGTCCCCTCTCTGGAATCTGCGTCAACCAACACCGTCGCATCCGTGACATGTTCTAAGCTTCCGATATGTATGGTGGGACATAAGGGGAGATGGAGGAATGAGAAAGGGAAGAGGATGAAGATTCTGCGAGCAGCCCTTAGCCAGTTTCTTAACGAACTGCTCCAGCATTCTTGTGATGTAGATCGGAGAAACCGATAAGAGCAGCCGACCGCTACAATTCTCCTCCAGGAAGTGGCTGAATTCCACCTAACTGGGGTCGAAAATCCCCAGCGTTGCGGCTCAAACCCTAGGACTTCCCGGGCAAACATATTGTAACAGTAACGATTGTTGCCCTGATCTATCTCTCATTGGCCGAGTGCCAATCGATTGATTGTTAAAATTGGGGTACTTTTGTTTTTCGTTTCTGCTAGAGCTTCTATTTTAATAAATTAACAATAATGTTGTTTTCATATTAATCACCTGATTTACAGATTCTTTTAACTTTCAATTGCCTCCCCTGAAAAACATTCTTGAAATGCCTACCATCATCTGATTGTGAGCGGCTGTTGGAGTTAATAATTATGATAAATAGAAAGAAAATTAACGTGAAAAACATGCTACTCAAAGTAGACTATTCAATGAAGAAAGAAATATACTTGATCTTTATTTAAATTATGAAACCATGAATCAGGTCAGAGCACCAAAGCAAATGAATGAAAAATGAATCAGACGTGTCACTTGGAATGACTTCTGTGCTGCAGGAATTCAATGCTGTTGGGTTGGAACCTGGACATGATGTTGCTGAGAGACAAATATTTCCATATTTTTTTGTAAGGTGTGTACATTATCTATCATTTTTGCATATCATATAATTAATTTGGGTATTGCATATTAAGATTTATGACTATCCCTTGTTTTTTTTGTACACTAGCTCTCAAGATGTTTGTACTCCGACCAAATGTCTTGAACTACATCCTTCATTACATCATTGTCGTGAATTATGCAATGGTTAATTAATACATTATTAGAAGTATTCCAAAGTTGCCTTCTCTTCTTTTCATATTTCTTAATTTTCAGTATTTACTGTAATATGTACATTTTGAAAGAGAGCACCTAAGAGTGCTGCGCTCTTCAGCGCAAATTCTAGAAAACAGTTGAAGCTGAAAGGAAAAGAAAATGAATTACATCAAAAACAATAGTAAGGAACGCCATCGTTTGCTGAAAGACCTCTTAAACGAGCCGCCAGCGCCCGAAGCTGGGCTGGGTGTTGGGAAGTTGAAAAGAAAGTAGAGAAGAAAACGGCGCAGGCGGGGCAGAGAGATGGCAGATAAGGAGAAGGAGAGAACAGTCGCCTTCTCCGCTCGGCCTCCCACGCAGGCTTCAATCCGCGGCAGGCAGCATGACTCGGCCCCACGTGGCAGCTCGGGGGGAGTTTCCAACGGCGCAAATCACGTGATCCTCGCGAATTCCCTTCAGCCTCCGCCTCTTTCATCCCTCCCGCACTTCCTCCCTCTCGCCGTGCGCCACCCCTGCCTGCCCTGCCCCCTCGCCTCGCGCTCAATTAACCGCTAATCGTCACAATGGACCGCAGCCTCGACATCCGCTCCGCAGCAGTGTCAACCGCAAGGCGCCAGCTGCCACCAGCCGCGGGTCACGCGAGCTCGGGCCGGCGCTCACGTGACGACTTAAGCGCCAATGACAGCGCCCCGTGCCGGCGCACGAGCGACACGTGATTCGAGTGGGGGATTCCCTTTGAAGGCGCGCGTGGGCCACGCGAAATTTCTATTCATTCTCGAGCGTTTGTTACTTTCGATTATCCACTCAATGGAATACACGCATTGTATTATTTCACTGTCACACTTCCGTCAATATTCCCCTATTCAGTGCAGTCGATGAAAAGTTGCAATCCCCGTGACGCAGATGACAGCCATACAGCGCTCACGTGACTCCTTGAATCGCTCTTGCGTCAATAGCCGCTAGAGACGCCCGGTGCACGTGAATGTCAAAACCAATGGCACAGAACTTTCGAGAGGCACGGGTTGAAAAGTTAAAAAATCGTATTGTTCGCCCAACTCAAAACATGAACTTTCTTTTTTCATACCTTATTCTCAATCGACTGAAAACCTATCTGGCATGATATTCATCAGATACAACTTCAGAAACTTCGAACTCTCCAAAACACATTTCTTACAAATATCACTAAAGGTCTTCACAAATCGAGTTTTTACGTATTGAGTTTTTAAGATTACGAAAATTACATTTCAAAATAATTTGTAATACTAGAAGAAGAGTTCCATCCGAATTTCGCACGAATATATGCCACCGATGAAAAAACAAAGGGAAGGCGTTGCAATTCTAAATTTTACTCCAAAAGTGTGTTGCTTTTCATTTATTCAATTCTTGATCATGTTTTCTCAAGGTTTTCTTGAATGCAATCTGCAATGCATTTAAGCAACATTTGCTGGTTGTCGAGAGCTGGAGGTGAAGCCAGACAAAGTAAACACAGAAGAATTGAATTGAATTGACAGCTGGCTTTGCTTCCCCTCCGAAGGAAGGCTTATGAGGGATTTTTTCGCCCTTAAAAATCCACGTCTTCAATCGGGTTTGAACACGCGTTTGGGTACAACAGTCCGAAACGCTAACCGTTACACCATCGCCGCGCGCAAGAAAGGAGTAGACTGGCCTAGAAGAAGAAGCCAGGGGAGTGGTCTCGATGGGAAGGGGGTGACATGTGGGGAGCAGATGGGACTGCTAAGTAGTTGAAGGTGTGAAATCCTGCGCAACGTCCAGTAATCAGCTACAACAAAACAAAATGCAATCAAATCTAAACCCAACACTAGCTCAATCCTTGCGTTTACATCGCACAAAAAGGCTGGTAGTTACAAAAAGTATCAGTAGAAAAGTACTACATATGCACAACGCGGTCAATCGAAAACTCTCAAAATGTTGTTCCTTCTCGTTCAGTACTTATTCTCTAAAAGTAATGAAACGAGGAAGGTTTACAAATTTGGAAACAACTCAATCACTGTTCATTGTAAACACAGATTTAAACCTTTCTGAAAATATAATTGAAATTATTTATTTTTCACCAAGATCTTTACATGTCTCTGTATATTTCCGTGTGTGTGAACGATATCCTACAATCCATTTTTACTTAAAAACGCAATGCATCACCTTTAATTACATCTCTTATTCTTCAATTATAACCTCAAAATGCAAGGATATCCTTGCATCATGTATTTACTCAAACTCACGCTTGTTCAAGATAATGGTGACACATCTGCATTCGTTAGACCAATTGCATTTCAGCCGTGTAGATGACCTAAAAAGCTCCAAAACACCTTTTTTATATTGTTTTCAAGAATATCTGCGTTCTTTTACGAACGCAAGTTAATTGATTTCTATAGAAGAATGAAAAAAATCCTACATGTAGCAGTAAAAATATTGATACTTTACGGAGTTGCTAGTTAAGTCTTTCATTTTAGTTATTTCGATTCCTCTATTTCATTGGTGGGACGAATATAGTGATCAGAAACTCAATTTTTTTCGTCTTATAACTTTGAGCAATTTCAAGACCTACGTTATTACGAATACTTGTCACCAGGAAGATGAGTTTGTAGACATTCCATCCAATGGTGAATATTTTTAGTGGAGTTGTGGTGCCAGTTGTTGCAATTTAGTCGACAGCTCGCTGGTGATTTACCTCTAGTAGCGACTGGTGAATTCAATAGTTAAAGCATTCTTGGCTATCCGGGATGAGTCACGTCTCGGTCAATTAGGTTGACGTTTAGGGCACTTTAAGTGACCTTCTTTAGAGCTATAATGATATATAACTGTAGAGCTATCAATAATTAGTGGTTCGGAAAAATTCGTCGAAATGTTTCCCCCAAAAAGTAGTTGGGATTCCTACTCTCCGCCTAGCCGCCGACCCAGTCGTCTGGGAGGTTCTTCAGATACTTCACCCTCCCACTCCTTCCCCTTCGGATTCCACCTTCAGGGACGTTAGGGCTCACTCTATTTCGACAGAGGAGCAGCAGGACAAGCGAGAAACAGGAGCATTGTTTGGTCTTAAATATTTCTGAGTTGGATAATGCTTGCATTATTATTGAAATGCGTAAGTTATGTTAATTGTAATTTAAACGATTCTCTAATTAAATAAAAGCGACTCCGGGAAATTCCAAAACGTTTGCTGAGCCAACATATCAGTATTTTAATTAAGGTTGCTTATTCCTTCCATCTTTACTCACTTGTGTCATATGTATGATCTCCTTATCGCTCCACAAAGATCGTCGCGTGTGTGAAAGAGAACTGAAATTCATTTGCAACCTTCTTCATACGATTACCATGATTGTTGCAATGTCAACAATCATCATGGATCTACATACCCTTCAACCCCCTGTTGCCTTCCACAAACAACCTTAGGATGGACAACGTCTATTCTTTTTTACATCGTCCCCAGGTAGCAATTCGGAGTTAACCGCCAATCCTACGACCACAACATACGAATATCGTATGTTTTCGCATAATGCACACACAGGTTACTATGTGCTATGCGACTGGCTGTTGAAAGAAGACAGTTGTGGTGCCCTTATGAGCCACAAAAGAAAACAAATGAACAACAGTGCATATTTACTAAATATATTTTATGAATGATTATTTTTGCTAGTAGCATGAATTTTCTTCAACAGACATGAGCACTCACTACTCAAAAAGTCCTCTGCGAAGTGTGGAAAATCTTTCAGTAAGGAAAACAAAATGTAACCTATGTAACATTAATATACTCCTTTTTACTCCTTCATTGAAGGTCACAAAAGTTTAGTACAATCATTTTGATCACAATTCTCTGAATAAAAATCTAATTATCTATTGCTAAATAGATAGATCCATGCATTAGCACAAATAACCAACAAAACGAAGTCTTAATGTAAATACCGTTTAATGGACATGCGGAACACACGTGAGACTAATATGGTGAACGAGACATATTGACAAAAGGCCAATCCACACACACAACGCATAATTCCGCCCTTTGTCATTCGCATGCAGACCGATACAAAGCCATGGGAAAACAACGAAGCGGTTTGGCATTGAAACCAATATGTGAAAGTGAGGTCGGTGACCAAACAAAAATTTTCCCGTCAACCAGGTCACGATCGGAAAGGTTGACGAACGCTCCATGACGTCACAAGGGACGCCGACCTCTGGTCTCGCCAATGCGGAGGACAAAATTCAAAAATAGTTGGCAGTCACTGAATACCTCTCGCACAACTGTGAGTTTGGTTTCCGCTTGAAACGAAACAAAAATCAAATCGCGTAATAAAGGCACCAAACAGGAAGGGAGGTAAAATCGAAATTATAAAAATTTTCTGAACTGCTCGAATACAGAACACGTTTATTAAATCGTTTTTAACTTAATTCTTTGTAACTCTTGGAACTGGTAAGGAAAATCTTTCCTATTAAATTAATGATCCTTTTATAAAAAACTAGAAGTATTACAGGAATGAAATGTTGCTGTTATTATTAGCAACAAGTTACATAATTAGGCATTTTTTATTAAATTAAATTAAAATATTTTTTCTAATTTTCAATACTTAAAAATGCATTTTTTTTAAAATATGAAGATGGTTGCAAATAAGAATGGTTAGTATCTAAGATAATATCAATCAGCATAGAAATGTCCATACATTGTTAGGTAAAAAGTGCAGGTCTAACTTTAATAGTTTGTGAGAAAATGAAACAAAATTAAGAAAAGTACTTTCAGGACATGGCAGTCAAAGAACTTAAAGTACCTCAATGCATCCCAGCACCATATTCTAGCTTATCACTGTTTATATTTTCTTCTTGATGATTGTTTTGGTCTTTGTATGCATTCGTAGTAGATACTAATATTCTCTCTCACTTGATTTCATTTGAGTTTCATAAAATGTATTTACACTATGTAATCATGTTTTCAACTGGTTTGATTCCAAAACGTGTATTGTACATGTATTTCTTGTGTTCGATGTCACAACACAAATAAATAGTACTTCTTTCCCTGCAAATATTGATTTAGGAATCCTTGCCCATATTACATAACTAAACGATTAATATACATTTCCGGTGTTCCCAAGAAGACACCTTTTTAAAAATGAAAGACCAGCTAAAACGCTTAATAAGGGCATAATTATTTCACTGTCATTGCATATAGAATTATTTCTTCTAATATCCAGACTATAACAACATTGCAGCGTGTCAATCTACTTACCTCTATGACTTGCTTGCCCTTTCTTCCGGGATCTGTCCTTTTAACTCTTTTTTCACCTGTCAAAGTCGATTCCCTATTGTGTTTTGTACATTTTTATTTTAAATTCTCCTAAGACTGACTTTAAACAACTTTTTGGTTCCGTTTGCTATCACCATCTCCTAGGTACTTTGTGTACAACACAGAATAATTAGACCGTAATCGTTGAAAAATGTTAAACACCAAGCACTTCCATTCACTCCTCCACTCACTCTCATTTATTCCTCCAATCACTCCTGCAAAAATTTGCCATAACTTTTTTTTTATGTTGTTCTGAATTTATTTCACCACATTTTATGGTATGTATTGCAATATTTAGATATTATTTATACATCAATAGGTTTTTCAGTATCTACTCTTGTGGATGACAATACTTTTTTTGCAAGCTTTTGGTTCTCCTTTTTTGTCACTTGCCATCCACAGCAACAGCAATATCTGTTTGACCAACTTTGCATACAAGAGCTTCTCCAGCTACTTCATACATACAGTCTTTAGCAACGTCTTCAGTTGCTCCTTTCAATAGATTGTGATAATTCAAAAATCTTGAAGGTGGCTTGACAAGATTCATCACAGCACAATATGTATTACACCTTCCTGTCATCTTACAATGTGTGTTATAGCGTGAACGTATCTCATCACATCATAAACAGATTTAATACTTTCTGCTGCATTAAAAGAAAATAACGTATGTCAATTGCAAATGAGAGATAAATTTGTAGCCAAGCAAACACATTGCTGTATTTTTAGTGTATATGGTACTGCCTTTCACGTCACAATATACTCGAAATGAGGTCTGAAAAAAATCTAGGGAAACTTGCGTGCGCAAAAGTGGGCGTGCCGGTCCGGATGGCCCAGATCTCTAAGGCAGTAATGCCGTTGCGATCTCGGACCAAAGGATCGCGGTTCGAGTCCCACCTCGTGCGTGGTCGTATTGTGTTCGTCCTTTTACACCCCTATCATCATATCCTACCATCCTCATAGTTACCATACTGTTGCAGGCAATAGTAGTCGCTAATGACGTAGTAGTTGATACGACCTTAAATAACAAAAAAAAATGTGGGTGTGACCGTCCCTGACCGTTCAGCGCATAGGAGGATTTAAATAAACATTAAACCACTTGTAAACAGTTTTCACTGAAAATCGGTACATATTCTGAAAGAGTACATTCCACCCATTCATAATCACGCAAAAACCAAATACCGAATTTTTCGACGAAATCAGCTTACAAGATTCCTTTAACAAGTAAACGTACAGTAATATTACATATAATTGATGCATTTATAGTATATTCACTTACTAATATTACAACAATATTTAATACATTTTTCGTACAGTAATGAATACTTGATATAACAAGTTTAATTCAAAGGATTAGATGAACTGTTTTTGTAAGAGAAAATGTCGACGAGAAAATTGTTGGTCATGAAAGCAAATTAGAATAGAAGGTGAAGATTATTTAGAAAATAAAATTTCAAAGGTCTTTATAGAATGTTTTCTATGAATTGGGTCGCTACAAATGAAAGAATCCGAAGATAAAATAATTACGACTTTTTTAAACTGAGGAGGAACAGTACCTTCCCATATGTGACAGGCATAAGTAGGAAACTAATGTATGATATATTTGAATAATGATAATAATTATGTTATGTTAAGTTCAGAGTTTATATTTAATATAGAATATATTTGAAGGTTTTCGATAAATGTATTACCATATATCGTGAAATACGATCTTTCGATGTTAATTGTTTGTTAATTAATAATCATACGTAATCGCGGAATTTTAGAAGAACTCCAATGGGTACTTTAATTACTTCGAATTAAATTAGCTTTGTTTTAGAGGCACGTATAAAAACACGTGTCTTGTATGAGTAGAAATTTCTTGCTGAACTGAACTAGTTTAATTTATATAGCTACTTTGTTTTTGATCATTCTTACTCGGTTTGTACGTGGATTGAAAGTTGCTGTGATTGTTGTTGAAGAAACAGTATTCGTTGCTCTAATTCACGTATGCTTGCACTTCTATTCATGTACTTTGTCTTGATAATGCCAGACATTGTTAATGATTAAAATATTTGATTTATAAGTACATTTATTGTCATGAACTATTGCCATAGGTGATGTTTCAAGCTATCTCGTAGAAGGCAGTCAATATTAAAAACTTTTAACGAATTATTTAGTTAATTTTTGTTTCCTTCCATTTTAATAAAGAAATAATACCATTTCCTTGTTTAAAGTGTTATATTTCACTTAGATTAAAGTGTTATATTTCAGTTTCTCAAGATTGGTTTTTCTTTAAACCTGTTTAAAAAAGAAAAGAACTGTACTTTCTTAAAATGAAATACCAACAGATGGAATTAAAATGTGTTACATTTTAAGGTTTTTTAAGTTTGTTAGCCATATTTATCGACATAGTATCTCGAAATGTTTACATATATTTTCTTGTAACGTCACGTTTCAATTTCTGGACAAATATGCTTCGTACCTTGGGTGAGATGCTAGATATAGATATTTATCTGAGGCCTAATCTCACCCCATTCGATGAGGTGAGATTGTGCCATGCAATATATTAGTCTCTAATCGATAGAGAATTCAATTTGGTGAATTTTCGCCTCATCAAAAAAAATTAACATATATGGAGTTACGAAAATCTGTGAAAATGCAAAAGAATTACTTTCTATCCACATTTTTTATTCCACAATTGCAGAATTAAGATTCCTCATCAACAGAATACATGTTAGATTTTCTAATTCTTTGAAGTGAAGGAATCTTTCTATTCACCTGATTTTTGCAATACCAAACTTCGTCTGGCTACTTATACTACAACCCACAGTTTCTGATAGCTTGCTTTTCTGCAATGTTGGCGTCACCTGTTATTTCAAAATTTGAGAGCATTTTGCCTGGGTAAGAGCGACCACTGTACTCAACAATCAATTGATCACTAAACCTGGCTTGAAGAGATACATATGAAACAGTTGTTATGTTTTACATTGGTACTGGTCCTTTTCCAGGACATTCTCCCAAGGGCTCCCTTTCTCCCAAGTGCTCCCAAAGGTTTTACGTTCTACATCCTCAACAGTTTTGCATTTACCTGGGGGCACATTTCCATGTCTATTCCTCTTTACTTGTATTGCGTACGTGTCTTTCACCAGATTTTAGATGTAAACGTAAACTATGACTGGAAAATGCAAAATATACAGAACGAGTAGATCACAAGCGATGTCACAATCTCTCCCTGTGAAGGGTTTTCGTCGTAAACTTTACATGATAATTCACTCAAATAGTACGATAAACAAATGCTACTTCCGGTGTGTTTTCTCCTAACATTCAAGTATTGAAATATTAACTTACTTCGACACGGTCAGCATCCACCAATGCCCATCAAACAAAACAATATTAACAGTACTCGATAAAGCAATCCCACAATAATTATGGAAAGACATACAGCACGGCAGGTGGCACGAAAATTAATTACTATTATAAAGCAAGGCTTGTCACGATTATAATGCTAGTTGTTAGTGCAAGTTAGAAACAGTAAAGTTGCGATTTATGACAATAGGTTGCGTGTTTGTCAAGAAATGGAGCCTGGCATATTCTCTCCCCATCTGGCACAGTCTCACCCCGTTTGACGGTATGCGGGAGTATAAAGAATAAAGTGGATGTCGTAATTTAAATGCTAACAAGCAGGAGAGCTTACAAAGCAAGCGAACGACCCCCAAATTTGCTCCATCCAAAGTGGGGTCTCGCAGGAGGGACTTCAACCAAAATACTGGGCGAAAATTGTATCGCGTTAGTCATGGCTTACTTCATTCTTTAACCCTAAAGTACAAAGGCGTCGCCTCTCAGACGATACAACTAGTGCCGAAAGATTCCGACGCCCCATTCCCTTCACTCACAGTTTTTGAAACTCAGTGAACCTTCATTGGGTGACTAGCCAGTGAAATACATGTACCGTCGTGCGCGTGTCTCCACATTTCCGGTACACGCCATTTTAACACGCGTCGTCCTGAAAACTACGCGTTTTTAATTACATCAGTTATATATTTGCCGCTATATTGGCTAATATTGGAAATAATGAACTCAAACATTCTGTCTTTTATAATTTAAGTTTTATTCTGAACATTTAATAACCATAATGGGACGATGGCGACAACAATAAAGGTCGCCTGACGAGGTACTTCTGAGGACGCTTCTCAAAAGCCATTGTGAAAAACAACAAGTGTCTGCTGTGAGAGTCAAATCATGTAGGTGTTTCGATAAAAATATTTTCACTGTCCTTTGTAACTCTTTATCATACAAGCTTAATCCAATAAAATTAGTCTTTCATTGTAAAGATGAGTTTTTCTTTATTTTTTCCCAAAGTAATCTGTGAGACTATGTCTTTATGATAATGCTTGGTACAGGTCGTCTTTGTAATCTAGGCTTAATCATGTGTAGAGGAAAGACCTCCGATCTCTTGCTCGACACACGTCAAAGACGCACGCTAAGTGATTGTTATCTGAGGGACTCACGATAGTAGACTGGCAGTTCACGTGGGATCGTCACGGGCGCGTTCAAAATCAGGAAACTGTGAGTGCTCATATCTTAACAAAATCTTGTGTTGCTCAAACAACGGGAATGAAACCCATGTAATGCGTGTGCTGTTGTTTAATGAAGGCTCAAGTGTTGCAGACTCAGTGAGTGTGAGAATAATCTCGACAAGTTATGATACTTTAAACGAACAAGTGCCACTTTAGATAATGAACAGTCGTCACATTTTCAGTCTTGCGCGACAATTATGACTCTACAACAGCACTGGTGCTAATTAATACGATACTGGAGCAAACTCAACAAGATGTGTAATTTTTTTCCCTATTTTAAACTCTGAAATTCCGATTCTGAAAGTGACAAAGCAGTAATGAACACGGCTTAGAGAAAAACAATCACAGTTGCAGAGAAACGCGAAGAAAGAGAGAGAGACAGAGAGGGAGAGACAAAGAACGAGACCAAACGACAAAGAAAAAGGGAAATATAAAAGGGGACGAAAGTAAAAGAGAACTAGTGGTACCAAAACAACACGTATTTTCTCGCCCGTATGTTCACGCACAATTACGAGAAAAGTATACGTACTAATATTTTAGAAAATTAGTACATTACTTCATTTCAAAATTATCTTTACGGAACAGATTTTATGAAGAGAAACAATCTCTACCTTCATAATTGTAGTTGTGTAGCTACTGTTTGATAACTTTGAAAATATCCCAGATTTTTCAAGTAAAGTACTCTCCAAAATTAAAATATCAATTTCAAAATCAAGGAGCCGCAACACCAGACACATAGAAGAATATCAATTTTAGAAAAAATATGCTGAACGGTTTAGCCGCTGGCGTTGCTTACAGACGGACAGATGGGCAGACGGACAGAAGACGTTTTTCCGTCAGTCGAGTTTTCAGTATCAAGAACCCCCAAAACATGTATGCAGCTCGTGTTAAAGAATGTTTTTTTAAATATTTTACAAAATAATTTATCCACTTTTTCATTACCAGGGCCCTATAAGTTTATATATGCTTTATAAAGTGTTTCTACCAAAAATTCCCCGTTCTTTGCACAGAATTTACACAACTTTCTCTCTACTGCGTAAACGGTAGTGAGAAAGAAAAAAATATGATAAAATAAAGGAAAGAGAGTGAAGGTGCTTGTTCCTTCTTGTTACTCTTTTCGCGTGTCGTAACAGCTGTCCCATTCTCCTGCCGCGTCGCTGTGGCTTCTCGGAACGAGCACTGTCCCCTGGCATATTCTCTTGAGACCGCATGCGCCTGTGCTCCCATGTGGGGCACTGTGTACATTTTCCAAGGAACTCGTTCCACTTGGAGAGTTATATTTCCCTCAGAATTAGAATGTAAGATTTCCTTTCGCAATTAACTGGCCTGAGGAACTATATTCCTAAATAGCCTATCGACATATCCTGGAAGAGAAAAATTCGGCTAACATAGGCATGGAGTAACGCGTCATTGGCAGCCCATAAACATAACTTTTCTATGTAGGTTCTTTGAACAACCATTGTATTATTACGTTTCATACGGATCTACAACAGATTTCTATTGTGACGCACCGAAATATATCAATTAATATGCCCGTGTTTTTCTCATCAATACATCATTGTGTGCATCATCAATACATCATCAATACATCAGTGAATAATACCATTTACTAATTTTCAGAAGATGGATTTGTGTTTAGAAATTCCCCATAAGGAAAACATTGAACAAATTGTGAAAAATGGTTTAAAAACGTAAAATAAAAAATTCTATACCTAAAAATAAATATCATAAGCTTTTGTGTTAAATAGATAAAATTGAATTACTTTATTTGTTTACATGAACTAGAACAATTTTAGAAAACACAACAATAAATTAGATTATTTTTTAATAATTACTCCCATCCGTTTAAGACATGCTTTACTTTTCCTTGCACTAATAGCACTGTTCTCCTTCAGTTTATATTAATGCATATTAACTTATCTTGTATGCTTCTCAGATATAAGCATCCTCCTCGCAAACCTCAGAGCTCAATTCAATGTATTGAAGTTCTCGGGTCACGTGCCGCAAATATTACACAGTTTCTGTTATTATTGAAACATTAGTTCCTTAGTTATCAAAAAACATCAAAATGTCCTCTCTCGAACCTTTTTTTATTGTCTCTTTTTCCAAACCACCAGTGCTCCATATCCTCTCGCCGACCCATGTTCAAGGGGTTTACACACATGTAATTTGATGTATTACACTGTTTATAATCTAAATAATTTTTAAAAACAATTATTGTCATACTTTAAAATCATCGTATTTGAAATTTATTATTCAAATTGTGAGGAGAGTGTATATATTTATCTGGAATAATTACTGTACACTACAAGGTCTAAGATTTTCTCATATTCTTCTCGACAAATCGTGAGTTATTACACGGAAAATACGTTATCATATTCTGACACTTAATAAGATAAGATCGTATTCCTCTATTTCAAGTTTCCCTCCCCACATTTCATATCCCCAAACTTCCAGGTTATTTTCTTTATCACTCAAAAAGCACGAGGGCAGTCCCAATGAAAGCGAACATGATCCCCATAAATCGAAAGGGCCACGTGCGATTACATGGAGCGAAAGGGAGCGCGCGTGCACTTAGAGAGAAGAAGTGGAGTCAGGCGAAACGCCCCCGGCCAGGTAACCCGAATCGGCCGCATTTCCATGACAAAGCGGCCACCCTCCCCAGTTGAGGCCAATACGCGCCCTGCTGCGCCCTGCCCTTTGCGGCCCTTGGCCCTGCTCCACACTGGAATCCTACTCTCCAACCGCCCGCACCTCCCGCTCGCCTTCCTGCGGGTGAGGTGGCTCAGGGCACCAACTGGTGTCGCTGACCGAGAAATCTTAGGTTCGAGTCCCGATGGTGACAGCTGGATAGCGAGGTCGAATTTAGTCACTGTCTGGAGGAGATTTCTAGCTGCTGGTTGCTCTGATTGGTAGTTTTCCGTGTTTTCTCCGGTGTCCCTAACAAACAGGCCACGGACCGCGCGCGATCTTTCTCTCCGCTTCCTTGTTCTAACCTCATCACTTACATACACACACACACAAACTTACATGCACTACACTACCAAACATACTGGGAGACCGCTCTGGAGCTTAGTCCTGGGTCTGTTCACCGTTGGTGGGAGATACCTGGTTGGAGAAAACTCCGCAAGCCGACGGTAGGTCGGTGCCGGATCTCGCCATTCAGCCAGTGGAAGAGTCACAAGAAAAATCACTATACTTAGGGGTTAATGAACTTAGCAGTTGACGCGCTGGGAATTGCTAATCAATGAATCTACCGCTTCCCTTCCCAGTCACGTCGTGCCACATCCATAGAATTACACCGCTCCCACGTTCCCGCTTCACCTTTCAGCGCTCCTGCTCCCCACGCATCTACATCGCAATCCCCTTCCCGCTTGCCCGCTTTCCTCTTCCCGCGCCGTTCACCCTGCATCCGCGAGTCCCATCCCGTGCCCACGTTTCCTCGTCCCAGCTTCCACTTCCATTCTGACGCCACTCTACTTCCACATCACCCTTTCCAGCCTTCCAAATCCCGACTACTCGCTTACCCTTCCTGATTCCCGATTCCCTCTCTTCGCTCTAGCTTCCCCAAATCTGTAACCCCATTCCTACCTCGCTCAACTACCACCCGTACCCGACACTTGCTCACTCTCTATCTCAACCGCACAGCATCTCCCCTATTCGTTGAGCGCCTCCCCGACTTACAGCCCTTGCCACGCTCAGCTTCCCACATTCTCTTCCACAAATCTCCACTCTCTTCGCCACACCCCCAGGCCGGATCCACGTTATTTCCCTACTCGTTGAGCCCCTCCCCCTCACACTTCACTCTCCGCCGCACCCGTCGGTGTCCATACGCGGGTGTAGCCTCCCTCCCCCCACCTTGCTACAAAAACTCCCTATTCCAAATGCGCCGCCCGGCTACCTCTGCTTTGGCCTGTAAATCCTTTTCCCGTCCCTGCGCCGCCCGATCTGCTTTGCCCGCTGGCACAAGGATGTTGGGAGAGAGCGCTTCACGGGTCACAGCCAGGGTCACAGATTACGCACTCTGGAGATATTGAACGGCAATTGGAGACCAGGAAACATTCTCTTGTAACAGTTATTGTTGATGTTCAAAGACTCCAAATTATATTCTTTGGTAGACAAATTTTATTTATTGACATTATTTGAAAATACTGCTCTTTTT
>BOPP01000021.1:11716217-11769270 GCA_017312745.1 Gryllus bimaculatus
GAGAGAAGATTTTTCACTGATTCTCCCCGCAAATATCTGTTATTGTCATAGTTTCATGTGAAACCAAATGTACATCAAAGAATCTATGACGTGAAGTTTCCTTTAATTATTCAATCGAAAGTTGGTCCCCATTACTTTAAAAGACCAATTTAATTTAAAAATAATATATGTAAGAGTTTTCAAGATCGTCATCAATCCATTAAAATGACCCAAGAAAATTAAATCCAAGACTAAAACAACGCTTTTTACTTCACTGATAAAAATTTCCAGACTTTCACAAAGAAAATAGCCTATCCCAGTTTAAAGTTGCAGCTGTTTTTTCGGACAAGATCCAATAGATCATAATTCAAACCATTTAAGCTAATTTATTTTTTAACCATAGAGAAAATACAGAAAGCAAAGAAAAACGGTTTTAAGGGTCCTAGAATGCAAGCGGTTGTCCTGCATTGGTGCCCCATAGATTTATTGCAACCAACTCAAGTTAGCTGCATTTTTGGTTTTGGGTTATTGAACTACTCGATAACTCCTAATCGCAATCAGAATCCAAAGTGTCGTACTGCCATGGTCGCACGAGGCCAGTAAATCGAGACTTCTAGTTGCCTTATTTTTACAAAAAATACAGTCACAGAGGAGAATGTCAACCAAACCACCTCCAAAATAGAGATAAGAAATAGAGAAAATAAATAATCTTCCCACAAACACACTTCAACTTCAATCTTAAACATCATTTCTCTTGTTTCCAACAACCAATTTCAACTAACTTCATTTCACTCACATTAGTAGCTCATCTCAGGCCGCAAATCTTACAAACATTTCAAATTCAACAACTTTCCCAGACTCACACATACATTATCCCGTTAAAAATCAATAATTATGCAATTAACTAATAATGCCTATATAATCAATGTCATAAACACGTTATACCCCCACAATCAATCAATTGAAAAATTCTTTTGTGCCTACTTAAACAGAAAATACATAGCCTAAAATCAAACACCTTAAAAGTTTTAACTACGTCAATTGGAATGCTAACTGCTCAATCAAAAAACAGAACTAATACACTTCCTTTTAGAATTCACACCGTGCTAAGATATAATTTGGCCTCACAGAACTCACTTAAAGGAAAACAGTATATTTGTAATTCTCAACTATAATTTACAGAGTCGACAGAAACCTAACAAGGCCGAGAGAGATATATACATAATCATCAATAAAAATATACATTCCAATAATTCTCCTTTTAACTGGTATCAAAGAAACGTTTTGCCAATTAAATTAGAATTGAAAAATGAAATATGTGACTTATACATTTGCTAGCATACAATTCTTCGAAATCATAAACTAGAACCTCGATAACATTAGTAAACTATTTCATCTAATACAGCCGGTACTTCTAAGGGATCTAAATGTCAAAAATACGCAAACTGGGGTTGCTTAGACACGAATGCAAAGGGAAATATTAGCTCAAATACTAAATGCACTACTCTAAATTAATTTCACCTCCAGGCCCTACATATTTCACTGATCGTTTAAGAAATCTGATGTTCTCGATTCGGAATTACTTAAGAACGGCTAAAATTACACTGCTACATTATTCGAGCTAGACTCGGATCACATTATGGTCTTAATAACTTCATAAAAAATTGTATAGCTGCTCGAAAGCGAAAGAGCTAGCTTATTATTCATCCATAATTGCATTCTGAATAATACCTAAACCCCATCTAATCATTTTACAATCACCAAAACAGTGAATAACTGACTTATGGCCCGATCAATAAAAATACACTACAATTACTATAAGATATAATAAAATTATCAAATCACTAATGTCAAGAAACCCTGGGAGCAGTAAAATTAAAAATTTAATTTTGAAAACCTTCCCAACAGAATTGCATATTTGAGCACATATCTTCACTCATGCATAGACTTGGCTACTTCGCAAGTATGGAAACATGCAACATTCTTTCAATAATAAAACCAGACAAGAATGCTTCCTAACCAACTGTTGCTGAGCAAACAGTCTGCTATCTCACTCTTTCTAAAGTATTAGACAAAAATAATTATTAAAAAGATTCAAACACATCTCCACAACACAACAGGACTATGCCTATGGAACAAATAGGCTTGAAATGGAAGCAATTAAGCTTGACACTGAGCAAGTAGTCGCGCGTTGGCGCGCCCAGCTGTAGGCCCGCAGGGCAAGGCTTTGTTCTGCGGCGTGCACAACTATGAGTGACACAAGGACATCAGTTAAGGGTCTCCATTCCGGGTTCGCTACGAGCACTTCAGGGGTAGACTTCTTCGATTATGATCTTTGGCGACGGGATTTTTATTGCAAACTTTAAAATGCTGCAAATTTGGGGCATTGGGACGCGCTATAGTTTTCTCACAGGAGGGAATTAATTTCTGGCCGTTTTGTTTCCTACGTTTACTAAACGCCGAAGTTCAGAGTTCACTATACAATCTGAAACTTCTTGTTATTTGTAATGTAAATTGAAAACAAGATCAAGTAATTTAAGTTCACTATAATCCGGTCACTCCACCGAGAAGAAACTGTAATATTATCCATCTATTCGTTCCGTGCCTGACGATATTCTCCGTTGTATGTAAGTTTTTCTGTCCAAACATCGCCCGATTGCCTTACCTTTTAATATAAACCATGGGGGGTTTAAAATACAAAAATGGCCCCCCCCCCCTTTTGGGGGGGTTTTTCCTTACTGAAGTTTTCTTTTATAATTTTGTTAGATTGAATAAATCTTTCATATTACAAACTGACTGAAAGACGTTCATTTGGGATTAAAATTACGCAATCGTCATTTTAGCTCCTCAACTCCTTACATAAAACTCTGAAATGTTCGCAACATTACTGTATAGTTATTTTGAGTCAATAAAAGCTTGATTTTAATCGTGTTTAGTTATGGAATAATAGAATTTTCACAAATAGGATGCACCCTATTATGACTGTTTTTCGGCGGTTATTAAATTCATGATGATCAAATAACTCTTCTAATTATGAAAACAAATTCATTTCAACTAAAGGCCTGTAAGATAATCACTCACTAACCTCGTATTGGAATGAGTTTTGAACTACGCGCGAATAGAATGTAGAAAATGAACTTGCAGCGAAACCTATTTAATTGAGCACAGATATTAAAATTCTACCCACGATTATCCCAGCGTCATATAGCAGAATGTTAGTTCAGCTGAGTTAGGTCAAGAATTTTAATTTGCCATTTCTTTTATCTCGCTGACAACGCTTTTGTGTAACGCCCCAAAGTCTCTTTCATTGCCAACGAGAAATCGTCATCCAGTCCCCTGAATAGCAAAAGGCCATCGCTGTTCTTTTCCAACCGCGTCGTTCAGAGTGCTGAGAGACGCGTTTTTGCCGTCGGGTGAATTCGGCGGCCGATGGAAGTCGGCGGGGGCCGCTCGCGCGCTGCACCGCTTCGCCGTCGCCGCTCTGCCAGTCAGGCCGCCTTTTTTTTTTTTTTTTTCCCTGGCGCGGGGCGGCCTTTTTGGGCGGGGACGCGCAAGCGGCTTTACAGGCGGCCGCCCGCGCGGCGGGACGAAAAGCGTTGGCGCGCTTCCGACGCGCCCCGGAGGCCGCGCTCTGGCGGGGCGGAACCGCCCCGGGGCAGCCGCCGCGGCCCGGCCATAGTTGGCTCAGGGCAGCAAGCGATGGCACTCACGGAGTATAAATATAGGTACGTTTTATTGAGACCCCGGAATATCTACACCCAATCTTCTTTCCAGACATTAGTTGCGCATTAACAATACAATTTTTAGGCAATGAGAGTTGTAGACATAATTTGTTGACGAGGAATGGTCCCTCGTGTGTATTAAAAACTTATTTTGCGGCATGGAAAATGAAACTACACATTTGACGTAAAATTCTTCCTCAAAATAGCCAAAACTCGCCCATCCTCTCGTATTAGCGAAGCGAGGAGAACTAAGAATAAAGGACGTGCGCGATAATCGCCGGGAGCGGTGCTCACAGACAGCGTCAACTGACATCACTGCAGTGGCTGACCGGGAGCCCTAGGTTCTCGAGTAAACGACTATGGCAGAGGTTTTCAACACCAAAGAACATAGCTAGATGAATTCGACTGCTGTCTAGATTTTTTCCGATGGTTTCGTTCCGATCGACACCACGCGGCATGCCAAAGGTTAATACCTTCAATAAAGCGGGACACACCTGCAAGGGTCCTTAGGCTTCCCATACCTTGACATATCTCACTCTTAAATAGACACACTTACACACGCACTACGAGATTACCACACGTGCCGAAGAACGCGGAGCTACGCTTACCCGGCGCGGGGCGATGTCCGCTGGTGAGATACCTGGTTGGGAGGAAAACCCTGTCTAGCCCGACGGTAGGTCAGCGCCGGAGTCCTACGCGCTCCAGTGGGGAATGATCGCCGCTTCCTCCGAGCAAAAAAAAGTGCAACTACACTTATGGGACCATGACGCGTTTGACGCGCGCCTCGGAATCCACTAATTAAATCTAAATGAGAAATTCACGGGAAGGTGCTAAAGCTCGGAGCGCGACGGCGGTGGCCGGATTTGCAACACCTGCCACAGCTATCGTCAAATGCAGCAGCTAACTGGGGCGGCCGGCTGCTCTGATCGGTAGTTTTCCCTGTTTCTTGGATAAATACCAAGAGAATGCGAGAGCTGTGCCTGCGCGTAGCATGTGGCTCTGTTCGCGGCCGATCGCGGAAGAGACGGCGTTTATCTGGAAGGGTTGTCTGGGTGGGAACGTGGAGTTTCTCCCGAAATAGAGGCGGAATAGTGAAGATTTTAATATTAAGAAGTGTAACTTACTTCCTCTTGTCACGTTTCTATACTCAGAAACGCACTTTTTGTGGTTCTGAGGCTAGTATCTGTCTGTGTCTCTCTATATTGCTTTGTGTCTGCAAGTGTCTGTTTGATGAACTTTCTGTGTTGTGTGTGTGTTGCCTGTTTTCTGTCTGCTGAGTCTGTTTGCGTCCTGCGGATATTCTGCCTGTGGTCTATCTTGAGTCTGTCTGTGACTGTTTGTTTGTGTCCATTTCTCTGTATCCGAGTGTGGCCTGTCTGTCCATACTGTTTTGTCTGTGTGTGTGTCTGTCTGTGGACAAATATTCTATACTACGACGCACATGCGCTTCTGAGCTTTCTTATGGTGTTTTCGTGTATCATTACCTTGATTTCTTAATCGATATGTCTGGCGAATTGTACAAAAAAGCTGTTTGGTCGGTGGTTGTTTGAGCATCATTGTGAATTCAGAATAACTAAAGAAAGCGTAATTTTCGAAAAGTGTTTGTTCTCTGCAAATTTGTTGGCATTTCTTTGTATGGTATATTGTTAATTATTTGATATTTTGTTAATTTAGTAGACATCTTTTGAAGCACACTGTTTATGCCGGATAATATCTAAACGCCTGAAATTATTTGTCTGATAATTTGTTTGGACTTCTCCAACACCTAGAATGTAAAAATATTACTTTAAGGAGATAATTTCCAAATCGAAATTATAAGCTAAAATTTCCCGTTAAGCATTTATTTTGACAATTTATTTATTGTTTAGGACCAAAAAGTCACAGATTGAATGAGAGCTTAAAGCTTGAGATTTTTCAATCTTCCCGCACGTGAGTCTTGCCACGTTTTATTCCCAATGAAAGATCAAACGCAGTTCTGCTGACTCTGTCTACAGGCAGCACATTTCATTTTATCTCTGGTCCACCGCCCTAGCCGTGACACGTCAACATTTCACATTGAAGGCGGTAGACTAGACCACATTGGAATTTCCAGCAAATCCAAGTTCTCATTTTTTTTGCAATCGCTGCTTAATTATTTTTTGGTGAATTTTTTCACAATTAAGATAACACTCAGTGTCTGCCACCGTATGCAGAGTTCTATTACATACCGATTGTTTATCACAGAAATAAGTCTTCGTTATAAATAAATGTTTACCTAGAATTATTAAAGTTCGGAATCGCTTTCTTGTGGTACGACAGAAGGGATTGCTTTTTACAATAATAACCCCAACTAATCCAATTCCATCGCACATCTAATATTTTGATATGTATATTTTGTAAATGTTGTAAATATGGTAATATTTGTTACATTCTCTATTTATTTATAAATAAAACAGAATTAAGTATAATTAGTTATATTATAATAGTATTTTTATTTCTAGGTAGTGAAAAGACATTATTCCTAACGGAAAGTGACGGCTTTTTCGTTGAAAACTCCAGTTTTGGGAATTTTGATAATCGCAAACACAGATAAATCTTATTACTAACTATAAGTAATGTAGAAAGTTTTACTTATTATAACACAAAGGAAGCATTAATGCCGTTTGAAAAAACCGCATGGTGTTAAGTAACATTCTGAAGAACAATTGAGAATAATGTATTAAACAACACAATTTTTTATTTAGGAACAATACAAACAAAGCAAGAAATACGAAGCAAACATGCACATACATAAATAGTAATCATTTCAAGCTCATAATGTTAAATCGTTCGAAAAATGATCGAACAACTTGCATCATTGTTTTAGCAGCCTTATTGGTAATTGAAAGAGGCCAACTAAACTTACAATCTAGTTAAAATGTTCTACTTAGAAGAGGACTCAGTGGGATGTTTGAGCTTGGATCTTGACGCTAACATTAAGGTTTAGTTGTGGTCGTTCTGAAAGTTGCCATATACATATTTGTCTGTAAGTCATGATCGCTTATGGTCTTCATCTTTTTCATGTGAACAAATGTTCAGAAATCCCTCGGGAGGACTGGTATATGGGAAGCACCTATATCTTTATTTTGGAGAGTCGAAAAACTATCAGATCAAAACAGATTTACTTGCAGCTCAGACACTCATTTGTAAATTTTCCTGTTTTTTCAAAAATTCAAATTCATAAAAGTACGAGAAATAGAAAGTGAACTGGTAACACAAGTGAAAGCGGACCAGGCGATGCTAATGAGTGACGACAGACATCTATCTTGGAATAATAAGCCAACGACCTTTTCGTTTGGGTGGTTTGCGAGAACATATTTGTTAGGCCACAAATACTTGGAAACTTATAGTATATTATCTTGGGGTAATTAATGCTATATACGAGCTGCAGAATATTGATTCTATCCAGTCTTTGATTTCTTTGCAGTACTCATTTATTTTTATTAGGATATTTGCGCGTAAATAACTTTTCTATCATAAACAGTCAAGGTAACTCAAGGGAGTCTAGTTTTGAGGCATCTCAAATTGTAATTGTCATCGTTCGAGTCGGAGACGCGACGAAGAACGTTGAATATGACGGCAAAGTTTCTGAATTTTCTTTCACTGTTAGAAGCAATAACAACCTAATTCGTATTAATCCTGTTAAACGGTACAAATGTCGAAAAAACTAGTTGATCCCGGGTCTGGATTTTTCCTATACGGTTATTCTTATGTACAGCTCTAACATCCCATATGACAGTATCTTAAAGTCAGCCTTACTATTAAATCCTGCTATTTTTAAGATACGAATACATGCTAATTTTGTAAGATGAGATGTCTCTAAAAGAAAGTATATTTATTATATTTTTATTGCGATACAATTTTTTATAATTTGCAATGAATGGTTTACAATAAAATATAATTGCTTTTCCTTTAGAATAAATTAAATGATATTTAATATTAGACATATCTACTATATAATAATCAATCAATTACATGGACTAATTCTCCAATGTAGTGCCAACAGGCATGAGTTTTCAAGTTTCCAAAATCCTCTGAAAATAACGTTATAATTTATATGTAATTTGGTTCCTGTCTTGTTTACTGCATTCTTGTTCATGTTTTGTATGAAACAATTATTAATTAAATTTTTTTTTTCTATAATTGTTTAGAGAAAAACGTTGCTTAAAAATATTTCAAATTCTATGCATTTGATATTTTTTATAACTTTTAATGGCTCAAGTTGAAGCGGTGATCACAGAGCAAATAGAATTACCTCGTTGCTCCAGCTGACAACATACAATTTTTCATTCAGAATTTTCTTTTAAGTCACTATAGGGAAAAGTGTTTTTCAACCTGTATGAAAGAATCTTAAAGATGTTAATGCCACTTGAAATTGTTGGGACACAATTCAGTCAAATTCCTTAAAAAGGAAAACCCTGATACTACACACAAAAACGTTTCTAATCTTTGCGTTTATAATTTTTTATTAAATTTAATGTTGGAAGCTGTTTTTCTCACGGGTGCTCAACACTCAAAGTTGTTATTTCGAGTGTGTGTGCAGTCTTTCGTTCGCGGAAGTTTTCGTTTTGTGGAAGTAATTTTTATAAGGTAGAATATTAATTTAAAAAACGTATTAGGTATGCTATATCAGGTCATAAGGTCGTTTTCTCTGGATGCAACTGCCAAGCATGCATATTCGTTTCATGAGATTACAGTAATGGACATGGTGAGTTGAAAAGTTCTATGCATAGCTGAAATTTGAGTAATTAATAATACTCTATTAATAAAAGACACTATCGGTTTTCCGTTTTTACTGCGGTAGTTTTGGGAAAAAACAGAGCATTAGATTCGTACATTGTAATATTATTGTTATTTGCAGCTGGAGCTCTGCAACATCGGGGGCATCTGGAAAAGTAAGGTTAAGCACACATTAATAATGCTTGCTAAAATTGTCAAAGACAGTAAGACTGATTTAAATTAATACACATCTATTCAATATTAACACTATGAAATATCGACACATCAACGCAGGGTTAACACGTAACACTTTTTGACACGGAGGCATAAATGTACGGCGGCGATGGTGTAATGGCTCTAGCGTAACCGGACTGTTTGTAACAAGTTGGCGGTTCAACGATCCGAAGCCCGTGGATTTTTAACGGGCGAAAAAATCTTGCGTACGCCTTCTTCGGAGGGGAACGTAAAGCGGCTGTCATGTTCGTCAGACTTTAACTTGGCATGTAAAAGATCCTCGGCCTAATTGAACCGCCTCTGAGCTCATTCAAATCGCCTGTTTCTCGCCAAGAAATACCGTCTTTCTCTCCTAGTCTGGTGAAAGGACGTACGAAATTTGCGTGTGAGACGGAAGAGGCGGGCCTCATGGCCCGTAGGTCTCGCACGTCAAATAAGGCCAATTCAATTCATTCAAAAATGTACACATCCCTTGATCAACATACTACCGAGAGATTGACGTCAGTGATGTAATCTCAATGGTGAGTGGCTGCAGTGCCTGTTATTTTGAGTGCCTAAAGGTTACTTTCTAGCTCTCTAGAACTTAGTCCTGAAATGTAGTTTGAACAGTGATGTCATTTTGCTCAATTATAACGAAACACCTCTTTAAAATTTTTTCAAGGTATCTATTGCTTGAACATATTTGTAAAACCGGAAACATTGTGGTTGTAACTTCAAAGTAAATAGATTAATACTTACAACATGGAAATTGGTACAAATAATGCATTCTTGATTTGGTCTTTCTCTTTTTCTTAAGCAACTTTACAGCTGAGTACTGTTTATAAGGTTTCGATTGGTGGCTTGTAAGTCGTATAGTGACTATCAGTATTATTAAATGTCGATCACATATCAAGCTAGGAGTAAACGTTCTTCTAAAGGTCTAACGCTTTTTTTGTATAAATAATTATATTTCTACAGAACAAGACTAAAAAATTTTCAGAACCTTTCGCAGCTAGGCCAATGCTCTGATAATTGTAAAATACGTCTCCATTTTCACTATCTAGCTGCTGCTACAGACTCCTGAATTGCCAAAGTATTAAGATTCTAGAGTTCTTACTGAGGTTGACATAATATTACAAATCTTGGAAGTAATGGAGAAGAGGAAGAATGGTGGAGTTCATTGGCGGAGGAGACTTCATCGCAGGCGGATGTTTATATGTATACTATGCTGTTTATGTATCAAATTGATTTTTTGAACACGTGTTTGTGTACGTTAAATTACAAGGACTACGTCCGGGCTAGTTTATCAGTATAGCTGGATTTCGAAATTGCGTTTGCGTGGAGTCTTGAAATTAATTTAGCCAGTTTAAAAAACGTAGAAATGTAGGGTAAAAATATTAATTATTATTAACATTGTTACATTTTAATTACAATGATAATAAACAGAAAGCATCTTTATACTCTAGTATTCGTTTTTTCAATAATGAGCAAGGACCAAAACTTTTTGAAATCCACTAACTCAAGAGCCATGCTACGTACACTATTATGAACAACGTTTAATAAATTTTAACCCCTACTTAAAAAAAAGTTCCGCCTTGGTGCTTTAATACTTTTATTGAAACAATTTATTTGAAAACGGTAGTTGCTTGAACTTAAAACGAATAGATGCCCCGGATTTATTGAAATTCCTATTAATATGAAACGTTTTCTTCTTTTGCACATCCGATAGAATAACTGCTTCAATTAAGTACTTTATTCAATGTGGTTACTCTTCACACTGATTTTGTTTTGCAATTTTTGAAGGTTTCTAAGTAATACGAAGGATACTTCAAATTGAGCCTGCATACAAGGAGGCATACTAAATATATAATTTAAAAGTTCTTCTGGATAGTCGTTGCTAGTTTGAAAAAAGGCCAGGAAGTTTTATTCGCTGGGCAATAATCTAAATAAACTACGCCCCACTTCAATGTTTCAGGTATTACGTTGTCCTTAAAATATGTATTATGTTATGTCATAAATTAAATGTCATATTAAATATGAATAATTGAAAACACATCTAAATAAGAACATGTGCGTTTTTCAAAAGTATTAGTTTCGTGCAATTTGACACAAATATAAGCCATTTTCAAAAATTGATTTCTCAAAAAACCACTCAAAATGTATCTATGTTTTTCTTGATAATAGAAAATATCGATTTTATAAAAATAGTGGCAGCTTTCATTTTCCGATAAACTCTTCGTATTTTAGTAAATCAGAAAATTAACGCGAAAACCTTACTATATTGATGAAATACAGATTTTCTAAATAAACGTACCTGGGACGCGGTACTTTCACGACAAATAAACTTATGTAAGGGACGGTTACATTTTCGTGATAGGTTCCAGGAAATTTGGCGCGCATAGGAAGATAATGTTATACGATTCTTTTGCAATCTAAATATTTATGATCGGAAAACACACTTTATAAATAGTATTTACACAATCGCAATGCGCCGGCTTGGAAACAAGCGCACGGTTCAACGCTACTCGATGTTTAACAAAAACTCACCTGCTTCCTTGGGAGGCGACGGGGCGTCGTGGCAACGGTGGCGGTGGCTTCGGCAAGTTCGATTTGCTTATCCTTATCAATCTGGGTCACATTCAGTGGCCCCCACAGTCCACTGTCACTTAAAATGACAATAAATCCTTGGACGCAACACTGGCCGCGGCCGGTGGCCTTCAGCTCGAGACCTCTCGCGCACCACTACGTCGCCGCTCCCCTCCCGATTTGACCGTTGGTGGGCGCGGCGCGTTACTGCGCTGATCAACTCCAGTCTTATTTTAATTTATAATTTGGTAGTATGTTTTAATTGTTCTATTACATAAACGTTCTTCGTTTCAATTATATATATTATATATATATATATATACTATATATAATTATAGTATAATATTAATAATAGTGAAGTCACTGGGAAACGGTACTCTAAGACAAATAAATGATATAAAGGGACGGTTTACATTCTCGTGAATGGGCTTCCAGGGGATTTGACGCTGCATTGGAAGATGATCGAAGAAACTCTTTCGTGAAATTAAAGTTTAATAATTGAAACACTATGTACAAAAATTCTATTTACAATAACGCAGTGCGCAAGGCCCTTATGGATATCGTGCACAGTACACGCTACGTTGGAGGCTTTCGATGAACGCCGCTGGGCTGAGCGAGCCGGGCCGCGTGGCAACGGCGGCGGCGTGTTTCGGCAAACTTCGGTCAGCCGAAGTATCTGTCGGGGAAATCGTCTCCTCGCGGTTCGGTCTCCGCTAGCCCCCCACGCAATGGCAATGAAGCTCGCCGGGGTCCCCCCCAGCCAGTCCAGCTATCACATATACTAACATGCACAACGCGCGCAAATTGCGGTCCGCGTCGGCAGTTCCGATCTCGATTTTTCTTCTGCATCCATCGAATGTTCGTACGGTGCGGTCGCTGCTGCATCATACCCGGGAGGAAATGGACGCGTGTCTGTTCGGCACTCAAACTCAGTATTAATGTTTTCCATGATCGTCCTGTGCGCACTCCCCTTCTCCTATCACCTGATTATCAATTTTTTTATGCATCTCTAATCTCCACTTAATGGCTACATCAATTCCAAACTGTTGTAATATCATATGAACTTGCTTGAGGCGCACGCGCCGTCGTGTTGCGCTCGCGGCCTCTCTGGCCTAACTCCCAACCGTCACACGCTCGCCGCTACCCCCGATTTTTGCGTTGGTGGCAGCGGCGGCGGCGGCGTTACTAGCTGTCGATTTAGTGCTTCTTTTAATTAGAAATTAGTAATCAATTTTTCTTGTTCTATGCAGAAACGTTTTCGTTTTCAATAATATTATATATATAATATTATATATATACTATATATAATTATTTTCGTAAGTACTTATAATATGTTTTTCGGTTCATTTTAAGTCGTACTCTCTGCATTTTCAAAATTGAAAAACAAGTAAGTGCGAGAAAACTATGTCGCTAATTGTACATAACTCCCAATTGTTCTGCTTATACTCACCAAATTTAGGGGAAGTAGAATTGTGTACCAGAACTGATAAAAACCAATAAGACAGGAAATCGTGTGGCCGGTGACCTGGTGTTATAATCCCGCCCCTGATATTACAGTGGGCAGTGCTTACGGACATTCGCGCGAAGTTGAGAAAGGTAGCTGAGAAGACTAGAACCTCCGACGAACATCAATCACGCGTCGTGCTTTCCAGTACTAGTGAGACATTGTTCACACCGGCTGGGGTGGACCCCGGCAGATTCATCGGCCGTTACGGTGGGCCAGAGGAGTTGGTCACCGAGGGAGGGCGAATTCCCGGCGGACTTCGGGGCAAACCGAACCTTGCCGAAGCCACCGCCACCGTTGCCACGACGGCCCCGGTCGCCTCCAGAGGAAGCAGGTGGTTTTTAAAACATCGAGGTAGCGTTGACCGTGCGCTTGTTTCCAAGGCCTGCGCATTGCGATTTGTAAATACTATTTGTAAAGTGTGTTTTCCGAACATTAAAATATTTAGATGTGCAAAAGAATCTATAACGATTATCTTCCTATGCTGCGCCAAATTCCTGGAGACCTATTCACGAAAATGTACCCGTCCCTTACATAATTTATTTGTCGTGAAAGTACCGCTTCCCAGGTACGTTTATTTAGGATAAATTCTGTATCATCAATATAGTAGTTTTCCGGTTATTTTTTTCTGATTTTACAAAATACGAAGAGTTTACCGGAAATGGAAAGTGCACTATTTTTATAAATGATATTTTCTATTATCAAGGAAAACATAGATACATTTTGAGTGGTTTTTGAGAAAACAATTTTTGAAAAATTGCTTATATTTTCGTCAAATTGCACGAAAACTAATACTTTTTAAAAACTGCACATGGTCTTATTTAGATGTGTTTTCAATTATCATATTTAATATGACATTTAATTTATGACATAACATAATGACATATTTTAAGGACAACGTAATAACCTGAGAACCATGAAGTGGGGCGTAGGTTTATTTAGATTATTGCACTGAATAAAACTTGCCTGGGCCTTTTTTCAAACTAGCAACGACTATCCAGAAGAACTTTTAAATTCTAATAGTTTTAGTATGCCTCGTTGTATGCAGCTCAATTTGAAGTATCCTTTGTATTACTTAAAAACCTTCAAAAAATTGCAAAACAATCAGTTTGAGAGTAACGACATTAGAATGAAGTACATTAATTGAAGCAGTTATTCTTATCGGATGTGCAAAAGAAGAAAACGTTTTCATATAAAGAATTTCAATAATATCCGGCATCTATTCGTTTTTAAGTTCAAGAGACTACCGTTTTCAAATAAATTGTTTTTCAATAAAAGTTATTAAAGCACAAGGGCGGACTTTTTTTAAGTAGGAGTAAATTTATGTAAACGTTGTTTTCATAATAGGTGTACGTAGCATGCTCTCGAGTTAGTGATTTCAAAAAGTGTTGGTCCTTGCTCATTATTGAAAAAACGAATTACATAGTGTATAAAGATGCTTTACTGTTTATTTAATTGTAATTAAATGTAAGCAATTGTTAAATAATAATAATTATTTTTACCCTACATTTCTACGTTTTTTAACTGGTCTAAATTAATTCAAGACTCCACGCAAACGCATTTTCGAATCCAGCTAGTACTGAATAAAACTAGCCCGGACGTCCTTGTAATTTAACGTACACAAACACGTTTCAAAAAATCAATTTGATACATAAACAGGCATAGTATACATATAAACATCCCCTGCCAATGAAGTCTCCTCCGCCAATGAAGTCCACCATTCTTCCTCTCCTCCATTACTCAAATATTTGTAATATTTGTCAACCTCATAAGAACTCTAGATCTTAATCTTTGGCAATTTCAGGAGTTTGTAGCAGAGCTAGATAGTGAAAATGGAGACGTATTTTACAATTATCAGATGCATTGGCTTAGCTGCGGAAAGGTTCTTGAAATATTTTTTATCTTGTTTGTAGAAATAGAATTATTTATACAAAAAAGGTAGACCTTTAGAAGAACGTTAACTCCTAGGCTTGATATGTGATTCGACATTTTAGTAGATATGAGTAGTCACTTAATCGACTTACATAGCCACGAAATCGAAACCTTAAAACAGTACTCAGCTGTAAAGTTGTTAGAAAAGAAAGACCAAATCAAGAATGCACTTTTTGTACAATTTCCGTGTTGTAAGTATAATCCTATTTACTTTAAAGTTACAGACCACAATGTTCCCGTTTACAAATATGTTCAAGCAATAGATACTCTTGAAAACATTTTAAAGAGGTTTTCGTTATAATTGAGCAAATGACATCACTGTTCCAAACTTACATTTCAGGACTCGTTCATAGAAGCTAGAAAGTTACCTTAGGCACTCACAACAGGCACTGCACCTCACCATGTGATACATCAGTGACGTCAATCTTCGGGTAGTAGTGTTGATCAAGGGATGTGTTACATTTGCCTCCGTGTTTTCCAAAAAGTGTTACGTGTTAACCCTGGTTTGTGTTTCGATATTTCTAGTTGTTAATATTGAATTAGGTGTGTGATTAATTAATCAGTGCTTACTGTCTTTGACAATTTTAGCATCATTTATCATTGTGCTTAACCTTACTTTTCCGAGATGCCCCGAAGTTGCAGAGCTCCAGGCTGCAATAACAATAATTTATTACAATGGTAGCAATGCTAATGCGTCTGGTTTTCCAAAATACGCAGTAAAAGAAACAGTAGGTGTCTTTTATTAATAGAAGTGTATTTATAATTACTCAAATTTCAGCTCTATACATAGAACTTTTCAACTCACCATGTCATTACTGTAGATCTCATGAAACGAGATGATGCATCTTGGCTACTTGCATCCAGAAAACGACCTTTATTGACTGATATAGATACCTAATACTTTTTTTCAAATTAATCATTCTACCTTATAAAATTACTTCCACATAAACGAAAACCTTCCGCTGAACGAAGGACTGAGAAATAACATCGAAAACAACTTGAGTGTAGAGCACGGTGTGAGAAAAACAGCATTCCAACATTAAAGGTTTTAATAAAAATTATAAACCAAAGATTTAGAAACGAATTTTTTGTGTGTAGTATCAGGGTTTCCTTTTTAAGGGAATTTGACTGAATTGTGTCCAACAATTTCAAGTGGCATTAACATCTTTAAAGATCTTTCAGTACAGGTGAAAACTATTTTCCCTTATAGTGACTAAAAGAAAATTCTGAATGATAAATTTATGTTTCAGGTGAGCAACGAGGTAATTGCTATTGACTCTGTGGATTCACGCTTCAACTTGAGCCATAAAAGTATAAAAAATACAATGCATAGAATTTGAAATATTTTAAGCAACATTTTCTCTAACAATTATAGAAAAAAAATTAATAGTAATTGTTTCAACAAAACATGAACAAGAATGAGTAAACAAGACAGGAACCAAATTACATATAATTATAACGTTATTTTCTGAGATTTTGGAAACTGAAAACTCATGCATGTTGGCACTACATTGGAGATTGTAGTCCATGTAATTGATTGATTATTATATAGTAGGATATGTCTAATATTCAAGTATCATTTATTTATTGCTAAGGAAAAGCAATTATAGTTTATGTAACCATTTCATTACAACATTATAAAAATATGTATCGCAATAAAAATATTAATAAATACTTCTTTTAGAGACATCTCATCTTACAATTAGCATGTATTCGTATCTTAAAATAGCAGGATTTAATAGTAGGCTACTTTAAGAAAGCTGAAAATGGATGTAGAGCTGTACATAAGAATAACCTGTACTAGGAAAATCAGACCCGGGGATCAACTAGTTTTTTCGACATTTGTACCGTTTAACAGTTGAATAATACGAATTAGGTTGGTTATTGCGTTCTAACAGTGAAAGAAAATCAGAAACTTTGCCGTCATATTCAACGTTCTTCGTCGCGTCTCCGACTCGAACGATGACATTACAATTTGAGATGCCTTCAAAACTAGACTCCCTTGAGTTACCTTGACTGTTTATTGATAGAAAAGTTATTTACGGCAAATAGTCCTTATAAAATAAATGAGTACTGCAAAGATATCAAAGACTGAATAGAATCAATATTGCTGCAGCCTGGTATATTGATAATTACCCCAAGATAATATACTATTAAGTTTCCAAGTATTTGTGCTACAAAATATTGTTCGAAACTCACCCAAACGAGTCGTTGGCTTATTTATTCCAAAATGTCTGTCGTCACTCATAGCATCGCCTGGTCCGCTTTTCACTCGTGTACCAGTCTCACTTTCTATTCTCGTACTTTATTGAAGTGAATTTTTTGAATATAACAGAAAATTTACAAATGGAGGTGTCTGAGCTTCAAGTAAATCTTTGATCTGATAGTTTGTACGACTCGTTCAAAAATAAAGATATTAGGTGTCCTATACCAGTCCTCCCGAGGGATTTTCTGAACATTTTCCACACGAAAAGGATGAAGACCATGATGCGATCATGACTTACAGACAAATATGTACATGACACTTTTAAGAACTACCACAACTAACCTTAATGTTAGCGTCTAAGATCCAAGCTCAAACATCCCACTGAGTCCTCTTTCTAAGTAGAACATTTTTGAACTAGAATTGTAAGTTTAGTTGGCCTCTTTCAATTACCAATAAGGGCTGCTAAAACAATGTATGCAAGTGTGTTCGATCATTTTTTCCGAAACATTTTATACATTATTGAGCTTGTAAATGATTACTATTTATGTATGTGCATGTTGTGCTCGTATCTTGCGTTTGTTTGTATTGGTTCCTAAATAAAAATTGTGTTGTTAATACAGTATTCTCAATTTGTTTCTTCAGAAAATGGTTGTACTTAGACACCATGCGGTTTTTTCAACGGCATTAATGCTTCCTTTGTGTTATAATAAGTAACTTTCTACATACTATAGTTAGTAATAAGATTTATCTGTGTTTTCGATATCAAATTCCCAAAACTGGAGTTTTTCAACAAAAAGCCGTCACTTTCCGTTGGAATAATGTCTTTTCACTACCTAGAAATAAAAAATACTATTATAATATAACAATTATAACTTAATTCTGTTATTTATAAATAAATAATGAGGTATGTAACAAATATTACATATTACACATATTACAAAATATACATATTCAAAATATTAGATGTGCGATGGATTGGATAGTTGGGTTGCTTATTATTGTAAAAAGCAGATCCCTTTGTTGTACCACAAGTAAAGGATTCCGAACTTTTAATGAATTCTAGGTAAACATTTTACTTATAACGAAGACTTATTTCTGTGATAACAATCGGTATGTAATAGGAACTCGTGATAGGTGGCAGACATCTGAGTGTATCTTAATTGTGAAAAAATCACCAAAAATAACTAAGCGATTGAAAAAAAATGAGAACTTGGAGTTCGTGGAAATTCACTCGCGCCTTTCAATGTGGAAATGTTGACGTGTCACGCTAGGGCGGTGGACCAGAGATAAAATGAAATGTGCTGCTGTAGACAGGTCAGCAGAAGTGCGTTTGATCTTTCATGTGGATAAACGTGGCAAACTCACGTGCGGGAAGATTGAAAAATCTCAAGCTTTAAGCTCTCATTCAATCGTGACTTTTTTGGTCCTAACAATAAATAAATTGTCAAAATAATGCTTAACGGAAATTTTAGATTATATTTCGATTTGGAAATTATCTCCTTAAAGTATTATTTTTACATTCTAAGTGTTGGAGAATCCAAACAAATTATCAGATAAATAATTTCAGGCGTTTAGATATATGCCGGCATAAAACAGTGTGCTTCAAAAGATGTCTTACTAATGTAACAAAATATGAAATAATTAACAATACAATACAAACGCAATGCAACAAATTGCGAGAGAACAAACACGTTTTCGAAAATGTACGCTTTCTTTAGTTATTCTGAATTCACAAATGATGCTCAAAACAACGCATCACCAACAGTTTTTGTACAATTCGCATACATATGCGATTAATGAAAATGCAAGGTAATGATACACGAAAACACCATAAGAAGCTCAGAAGCGGCATGTGCGTCGTATGTATAGAATATTTGTCCACAGACAGACACACACACAGACAAACGGATGGACAGACAGGCACACTCGGATACAGAGAAATGGACACAAACAAACAGTCACAGACATACTCAGATAGACACAGGCAGATATCCGCAGACGCAAACAGACTCAGGCAGACAGAAACAGGCACACACACACACACACACACACACACACACACACACACACAGAAAGTCACAAACAGACACTTGCAGACACAAGCAGATATAGAGAGACACAGACAGATACTAGCCTCAGAACCACAAAACGTGGGTTCTGAGTACGTGACAAGAGGAAGTAAGTTACACTTCTAATATTATCTCACTATTCCGCCTCTATTCCGGGGAGAAACTCCACGTTTCCCACCCAGACAACCCTTCCAGATAACGGTCTCTTCCGCGATCGCCGCGACAAAGCCACCTGCTACGCGCAGGCACAGCTCTCGCATTCGTCTGGTATTTATCGAAGAAACAGGGAAAACTACCGATCAGAGCAGCCGGCCGCCCCAGTTAGCTGCTGCATTTGACGTAGCTCGTTGGCAGGTGTTGCAAACCCGGCCACCGCCGTCGGGCCCGAGCTCCAGCACCTTCCGTGAAGTTTCTCATTGATTAATTAGTGGTTCGGGCGCGTCAAACGCTGTCATTAGTCCCATAAGTGTAGTGCACTTTTTTGCTCGGGAGGAAGCGGCGATCTTCCCCCACTGGATGGTAGGATCCGGCGCTGACCTACCGTCGGCTAGCAGGGTTTTCCCCAACCAGGTATCTCACCAGCGGACATCGCCCCGGCCGGGGTAAGCTGTAAGCTCCCGCCGTTCTCTCGGCACGTGTGGTAATGTAGTGCGTGTAAGTGTGTCTATGTAAGAGGTGAGGATATGACAAGGTATGGGAAGCTAAGGACCCTTGCAGTTTGTGTCCCGTTTGTTGAGGTATTACTTTGGCATCCGCTTGGTGTCGATCGGAGAAACCACGGAAAACTAGACAGCAGTCGAATTCGATCTAGCTATGTTCTTGGTGTCGAAAACTCTGCCATAGACGGTACTCGAACCTAGGGCCTCCCGGTCAGAGGCACTGCAGTGATTTCAGTTGATGCTGTGAGCCACCTCTCCCGGCATTATCCGCGCACCTTATCTTGAGCCCTCGCTTCGCTAGATACGAGAGGAGTGGGGAGTTTGTCTATTTTGAGAGAAGGAATTTTACCTCAAATTTGTAGTTCATTTTTCCATGCAAAATAGTTTTTAATACACGCGAGGGAACATTCCTCGTCAACAAGTTATGTCTACAACTCTCATTGCTAAAATTTATTCTTAATGCAACTAATGTTTGGAAAAGAGTGGGGGGTATATATTCCGGGTCTCAATAAAACGTGCCTATATTATACCTCCCGTGTAGTGCCATCGCTTGCTGCCCTGAGCCAACTATGGCCGGGGCCCGGGCGCTGCCCCGGGGGCGGTTCCGCGCCCTCGAGCGCGGCCTCCGGGGCGGCGCGTCGGAGCGCGACGCTTTTTCGCCCGCGCGAGGGCCGGCCGCCTGAAAAGCCGCTTGCGCGTCCCCGCCCAAGGCCGCCCCGCGCCCAAGGAAAAGGCGCTGACTGGCGAGAGCGAGCGAGCGGGCGCCGCCGCCGGACTTCCACGCCCGAATTCACCCGACGGGCAAAACGCGTCTCTCAGCCGGTGAACGGCGCGGTTGGGAAAGAACAGCGATGACCTTTGCTATTCATGGGACTGGAGACGGATTTTCGTTGGAATGAAAGAGACTTTGGGGGTTACACAAAGCGTTTGTCAGCGAATAAAGAGTAATGGCAAATTAAAATTCTTACCTAACTCAGTGAACTACATCTGCTATATGTCTCTGGATAATCGTGGAGTAGAATTTTAATATCTGTGGCTCAATTAATAGGTTTCGCTGCAAGTTCATTTTCTACAGTTATTTTCGGCGTAGTTCAAAACTCATTCCAATACGGGGTTAGTGAGTGATTTTACAGCCTTTAGTGAAATGTAATTTTTTTATCATAATTAAGAGAGGTTATTTTATCATCATGAATTGAATACCGCCGAAAAACAGTTCATAATAGGGTGGATCCTATTTGTGAAATTTCTATTAGTTCCATAACCTAACACGGGTTAAAATCAGCTTTTATTGACTCAAATAACTATACCAGTAATGTTGCGAACATTCAGATGTTTTATGTAAGGAGTTGAGGAGCTAAAATGATAATTGGTAATTTTATCAAATAACGTCTTTCAGTCAGTTTGTAATATGAAAGATGTTATCAATCTAACAAAATTAAAAAAAGAAAAACTTCAGTAAGACAGGCATATACGCCATTTATATTAATAATGTAAGGGCAATCGGCGATTTTTGGACAGAAAAACTTACATACGAGAGTATCGTCAGGCACTAGTAACGAATAGATGGATAAATATTGCAGTCTTCTCCGGTTGTAGTGAACTCGGATATAGTGAACTTAAATTACTGATCTCGTTTCATTTACATTACAAATAAGCAAGAAGTTTCGATTGTAGTGAACTCGGAACTTCGGCTGTAGTAAACGTAGGAAATACAACGGCCCGGAAATTAATTCCCTCCTGCGAAAAATATAGCGCCCTAATGCCCCAAATTGCAGCATTTTAAAGTTTGATAAAAATACCGTCGGCCAAAGGTCATAATCGAAGAAGTCTCCCCTGAGGTACTGATGTCCTTGTGTCACTCAGTTTCACTGCAGAAACAAAGGCCGTGCCCTGCGTGGGCTACAGCTGGCGGCGCCAACGCGCGACTACTTGCTTCATTTTCAAGCTTAATGTTACTTCAGATTCCGCAGAACAAAGCGCGTTGAGTTCTACGGAGGCGACAGGAAGCGCGTGACTGCCAGAGCGACAACCGCCGCTCCGCGAGGAAAAGCGATCAGTTCCATTAGTGGCTTGCGCTATGGACAACCGAAATGATCTAGGATTTATTTCAATTATATTTTTGTCTGCCCGACTGGCAATTTGGTGTAGGTATAACTGTAGATTGATTTTTATTGAGCTCATGGTGGAACCTGATGAATATATAGCCGTGTCATCTGCAAATTGGGGTTAGAGTGATAGTTATCAACTGTAACGACTAAAGTTCTATTGTCGAGGAAGTTGGAAATCATTTGTGTAAGATAATGTGGAGTGCCAATTTATTTTTATTTTATTATTTGTAGCTTGGTACCATTTCAAAGGCTTGAAAAATGTCCAGGAAGATTGCTATTGTATGATACTGTTTTTAGAATGCCGTATGGATGTTGTCAGTGATTCTTAGTAGTTGGTGATGTGTGGAAACTTTTTCTGTGAATCCTATTTGTTCCATAGGCATGGCCGTTGTGTTCTGGAGATGTGTTTTGAATCTTGTTAATATTATTTTTTCTAATAATTTAGAAACAGTGAGAAGCAGACTGTTTGGTCAGCAACAGTTGGTTAGGGAAGCATTCTTGTCTGGTTTTTATATTGGAAGAATGTTTGCATGTTTCCATACTTGCGGAAAGTAGCCAAGTCTGAGGCATGAGTTGAAGATATTGGTCAAATATGCAATGTCTGGTTGGGGAAGGTTTTTCAAAATTAAATTGTTAATTTTATTATGCCCAGGGGCTTTTTTGACATGTAGTGATTTGATAATTTTATTTATACCTTTAGGTGATTTGTAGTGTATTTTATGATGCGGGCCATAAGTCAGTTCGTTCACTGTTTTGGTGATTGTAAAATGATTAGGGTGCGGTTTAGTATTATTCAGGGTGAATATGGATGCAAAGTAATTAGCTAGCTCTTTCGCTTTCCGAGCAGGTATACAATTTTTTATGAGGTTATTAAGACCGAAATGTGATCCGAGTCTAGCTCGAATAATGTAGCAGTTTAATTTTAGCGTTAGTAATTCCGATATCGAGAACATCAGGATTTCTTAAACGATCATGTGAGAAATATGCAGGGCCTGGGGGTGAAATTAATTTGAGAGTAGTGCGATTTAGTATTTGAGATAATATTTTCCCTTTAGCGTTGGTGTTCTAGCAACCCCAGTTGCTATTTTTGACATTTAGATCCCTTAGAAGTACGGTGTTATTTAGATGAAATAGGTTACTAATGTTATCGAGGTCTAGTTTATGATTCGAAGAATTGTATGCTGCAATTATAGTCCATATTTCATTTTTCATTTCTAATTTAATGGCAACCGTTTCTTTATTACCAGTTAAAGGGAGACTTATTGGGTAATGTATATTTTTATTGATGATTATTATACCTTCTCGTCCTTTGTTTAGGTTTCTGTCGACTCTGTAAATTGAGTAGTTGAGAATACAAATTTTTCTGTTTTCCTTTAAGTGAGTTTCTGTGAGGCTAATTATATCTACACGGTGTGAATTTTAGAAGTGTATTAGTTCTGTTTTTTTTTGTTAAGCAGTTAGCATTCCAATTGGACGTAGTAAAACTTTTAAGGTGTTGTATTTTAGGCTATTATTTTCGTTTAAATAGGCAGAAAATGAATTTTGAATTGAGTTGATTGGGGGGGGGGGTATGAAGGTGTTTATGGCATTGATTATATAGGCATTATAGTAATTGCATTAATTATTGTATTTTTAACGGGATAATTGTGGTGTGATTCTTGGGGAAAGTTGGTTGAATTTGAACTGTTTGGTAAGATTTGGGCGGGCCTGAGATGAGCTACTAATGTGAGTGAAGTTGTTGAAAGTTGGTGTTTGGGGAACAAGAGGGAAATGGGTGTTAGATTGAAGTGAAGTGTGTTTGTGGGAAGATCTTTGTTTTCTCTATTTCTTATCTCTATTTTGGAGGTTGGTTTGGTTGACATTTCTTCTTGTTCTGTATTTTTGTAAATAAGGGCAGCTAGAGTCTCGATTACTGGCCTCGTGGCTACCATGGCAGTTGCGACACTTTGGATCTTGATTGCGATTAGGAGGAGTTATCGAGTAGTCAATACCCAAACAAAATGCAGCTAATTGAGTGGTTGCAATTATTCTTTCTATGGCCATAATGCAGACACCGCTGGCATTGTATGGGACCTTAGACCTTTTTCTTTGCTTCTGTATTTTCTCTATGGTTAAAAATTAGCTTAATGGTTTGAATATTGTCTATTGGATCTTGTCCTGAAAAAACAGCTGCAACTACTGGGATAGGTCTATTTTCTTTGTGAAACCTGGAGATTATTATCAGTGAAGTAAAGCGTTGTTTTAGGTTTTGATAATTTTCTTGGTCAGTAATGGATTTATTGACGATCTTGAACTCTACATATATATTTTTAATTAATTGGTCTTTAAAGTAATGACAACTTCGATGAATAATTAAGAAGCTTCACGTCATAGATTTCTGATGTACATTTGGTTCACAATGAAACTATGACAATAACAGGATATTTCTTGGGAGAACTCAGTGCAAATTTAACGCCAAACTCGATTTCATAATCTGCTTTCATATTCAATAAACTTTTTCCCTTTACTTACCGGTGACCTTGCAGTGAGAGATCATTTTCTTTTTCTAATACTATTTATCTTCATAAATCACTGCTATAACTGCTAATAGAAAGCTCTAGATGTACATTAAAGTATCATTTTTGTCAGCTGATCGTAAACCTTGAATGAAACTCTCTTTTCCTATCCTAGATAGCAGTTCTTCAAATAAACTCGATGATATTGACGGTTTGCTGATTTATTGAAATATAAGTACTCCAAAAAAAACCAAAACTGATAAAATGTTCATAAATTATCTTTTATAAATAGGTACTTGGTTTAAATAGTTATATATTGTGATTTGCTATTAAATGCATATTGATATTTTTTCTTTACTCGTAATAGTTGTTTTTAATGTTTCCTCTATCATACGTAGTATAGTGAGAAGAATATTGGATATGTCTAAAAATTCGAAGTTGAAATTTCAATGGTAAAATTAAATTTAATGGTCCTACAAGCAAAAAAATAACGTTTGTAATAGTTATACCATTCTAAAAAGATTCGTTTGTGTAACCATAATTTATACTACATAAAATGTGACATTTCGATCAAATCATAACAATATACAAATTGTATACACCCCAAGGCTTAATACAAGTGTTTTAGTTTTATTGCATTTTCTGTAGTTTTAGTAGACTATATTTAAAAGACACTAATAAATAAGTCTAAACGAGTCTAAACAGCGTTATGCTCACTGTAATTCAGATAACAAAAACATATGCAAACTACTCTCTTGTAAAATTAGTTTAATGTGACTTATCCTTTACCTCCGAGGTACATAATTATTTATTCAACGTCTTCCTGCTGATTTCACCTCTAAGGACCGTATTAATAGTCGATACCTATCCGATACGTAAACACTTAAGTAATAATCATTTACTTAAAATAAGTGAACCTTTATGACAGACCCCACTTACTCGTGAGACACACTCAGGAAATATTTCTCTACATACTATTTGGCAACATTGCTTTATTGGTTACTAGATATGAATCTAGAAAGCCGTGTCAATCGTGTTTACAATTTTGGCGGTATTTTTAATCGTGTGAATAGCATCTGGTTTCATCAACAGAACATAAATTATAATTTTCGTTTCGTTGCTTCGATGCGTTAAGTCCTCAGTACATAATTGCTTTACGCAGAATTTTCCCGATTTTTCGTGATTAGTAAGTATAATTATTGGCGTACGTAATTTTGTTCAGAAGATGAAGAAAAGTTAATGAACTTTTTAGTATTTCTTGATATCGCTTCAGATATTTCTATAATGATTGTACAAACTGAGAACTGACTTATTCTTTAGAGATCTGAACATATCAACTGAAAAAATAATAAAATAAAAACACTTTTTAAAATGATATATTGTGATCATCATTGTAAGATAACCTATAAAACACAGTCCTTGTAGGATAACCTACAAAATACGCCCCGGTGGTCTGCAATTGAAATCAATAAATTACGTGACTGAAATGGTGATGTTGCATAAAATCTCTGGGTCATTAGCACTTTCAAGACCGGTGGTAATGGTTATCCTTTATTGCTCATGACCACGTAGTGAGTGAGCAAGAGAGGCACTAATACCGCATCCTTGTCAAAACGATATCTTTTCTTAAATTCTTGTTGTCTATGCATTTCCAAAGGGTTTTTCATGTCTCTTTAATATCGTTTTAGTATTCAATCTTCCATATTGATTTCCATAATTCCAAAAAATCATAAAAATCTGTTATTATTCGTTAAATAATAAGCGTACACTTAAGGGTACAGATAAGCTCATTTTATCAGAATAAGTGAATGCTTAAGCAAACACTTAAGTGACGCATATGAATTGAAAATGCGAATAAGTAAACACACAAGTGTTCCTCAAAAATAAATGTCGACTATGAATACGCCCCTAGGTATCCTATGACATTTTTTTGGTATTTTGAACATTGAGTTTTGAATTCAAAAAGCATTTCAAAAAGTGTTCGATTTAGCGAATGTACAATGCTAGTTTAACCAAAACGTCATTCACTAAAATTCATTATTTAAGTCAAAATGCTAATTAATTGAATTTTTGTGATACCTTCCCTTCAATATCAGCAGTACAATGCCCTTTTTCAAATATTCTCTTTATCTAGTCACTTTATAAAGCACTAATTTTCATCACACCGGAAAAGTTTTCAAAAATACAATCCCCAAGTTCGAGTTTGCAGCAGTAAAACTTCCATCGAAGATCGGACACTCGCCACCTTTCGCCTGGGCGGCCTCACAGCGCTGCGCAACAGCAAAACCACACAGCCTTCGGAATGTCGCAGGGTCGCGGGCCGTCGTAAAGACTTTGCGTGTGGCCGTCTGCGACTTTATGGAGCCACAGGCGATTTCCACGGTCGAGACATTCGTTGCTATCCCCCCCCCCAGAGGCTTTTATCCAGCTGACAGTCGGTTACCCTTTACATCCAGTGGGATGGATATTAGACCATTCACTAGAAATCAACACATTTGCAGGTTCCTCTGATATGTGGTCAGCCCAACGCGGCAACGGATATATGAGAGACAAAGGACAAACAACCATGCTCTAGGTGCGACTCGAACACGCGACTCTTTGAATCGAAGCGCTGCGTTGGTACACCCTCTTAGCCATCCCGGCTATACGTACAAGTCGGCCATTTCTTCTTATACATCAGCTAATTGCCTAATAATATGATATGTTCCAAAAGATCAGGGTGAGTCAGATAAATAATGGGACAAATATGAATTTTCATCCAACAGCCGGTGCGTAGGCCTTCCATCACAGGGAGCAAGCCAGCCAATGAGGAATATGTAATGGATAAAGCGAGCTCTCAGAAATGCATCCATTTCTCTTGCCTCTTATTCCACCATTTCATGACTTTACCACCAGTACTGATGTACATATCAACACGTATGTGTATATGTACACATCTCATAACATCATCAAGTGATTATCTCAACAGTTAAATATGTACCACAATACGTTAATATTTTGAGTAAAATACTTTGGAGACTTACAATTTGAACTTTTTTCTTTCCAAAACACTCAGTTATGCATAAACATAACGATCAATTTCTGGGAGAAACAAAATCTTATGGCCGGATCTTGGTAACGAGAAAGGGAATAAATTATGATACTGTAAATAGTAAATTACTTCCCCCAACATGTGGTGATGCCAGAATATATGTTTTGTGGTTGCTTGATACCGAAAATACGATTGTCGGCAAAACGTCTGACCCGTCTCTCCGTCTGCCTGTCCATCTGTGGTCAATGCTTCAATACCTAAACCGTTCAGCCGATTTTCTGCAAAATTGATATTCCCTGGTCGACCTGGACGAACTCGAGAATTTGGGAGTTTTAAACGAATATTTTGATTTAAGAGGGTACATGAAATCTCTAAAACCTTGGAAAAATTCGGAAAAATTGGCACCAATTTCTTCAGATGTTCTTCTTCTTCTTTGTTCTCAGATAGCGTAAGTGACGCTTGAGAGAATGGTGCAGGTCTTGTGTTCGCTGAAATACCTCATTTTTCGAAAATTGAAAGTATGCATTATTTTTGGAGTTGACTTCCTACAACTGCAATATTGAATATGGTGCTTTTATTCTTGAAATCTGTTCCTTAAAGACAAATATTCAAATAACCTCAGGTTCAATTTTTCGGAAAATGAGACGTATTAATACAATTTTGGGCGAAACACAAGCATATTAGTCGTTTTCAAACATTTTTTCTCAAAAATCACTTCATTTTTTTCTTTCAATTATTTTCTCATAAGTAATAAGAGATGGTCAAAAATATGGTGCAAGTCTCCATTTGTTTCGAAAATGACAAACAGTTAACATTTTAAAACTACAAAATTGAAGATAGAGATTTTTGCGTCAGTCAAAGTCTGTTAAAAAAATCAGCCCCTTAAAATGTCACGTACAATTTTCTGAGAAGACTATTTTTTCGCGTAAAATTTTGCAATAAAAATGCTTAAAACCACTCCAATTTTTTTTTCCATGGATAGAAGAAAGGTCGCTTAAAAGAATCGGGTATTCTGTTTGTTGAGCTCTGAATGTTCGAAATTTAGTGATTTAGAATTAATGCGAGAACTTTTGTGCTTCTGTAGAACCATTGGTTCTTTCTGACGCCATGAATGAAGGTTTTTCGTATATAACAGTAATTGGGAAGAGGAATTTTAAATTTAAATATTCCGGAGAACGTAAGATAGGAATCTCAGAGAATTTCCTAAAGCTTTTAGTACAATTTGTTTTGTTTACTTGCCTAACGTAATATACGAATGTAATAATTGATATTTTCACGCAAAACATTTTTTAATGAAAACATACTTTATATTTCCTGCTTGATGCTTAGACTGAGCTACCTCTCTAATTTTTGATCATTCAGATCTTTTCTATTATTTTTCTTGCATAATTGTGTAGTTATTGTGAAGAAAATAAGGCTTAATTGTAGTATTTATTCATCAATGCAATGCAATTTCAGTAATCCATCATGTATTTTCAGTAATTCAACTGATAATGTTCTATGGTGTTCAACTACGGAACATATTTGGCGATTACCAATTCACATACTTCCAGTCTTGATGGTACTAAATACCAATTTGATTTAGCCATCTTGCTCCCATGAATGTAGTACATACTGGTACGTCGTACTAGTGTTCATTGAAGTCACCATTACATCAGCGTCTCGACTCGCGCCGGATCGGGCACCTGCCTGCTTTGCAATCAGTGACACACTCGCCGATGTAACAGGCGGCGCCCCGGCGGCCGACGCTCGGCCGCTGACTTCACTTCCACTTCCTAGCGCAGAAGTAGGAAGCGGGCGCGCACGCGCGTAACACTTTTGAACGGACGGCGCATCCAAGAGCGAAGTTACACAACGCGGTCACTAATGCGGTGAGTTGACACGGTTATTCTTGATTTGTGCATGCAAGGCACGGATCTGTTATGTATAAATTCTTGATTCAGTAATCGGTCTCCTCATGACCTACATGGAGTGGGATGCGATAATATGTTTGGCTGTCAAGTCGAAATAAAATTTTGTATGAAATCTGGGAGGTCCGTTGCATGTAAGTTACTAAACGTTACAAAGAAATCGCGAAAGGTAGAAACAGTTTAAAGCGGGGACAGAATACCGAAATTATAGCGGTAAAGATATTTGTACCGGTATAAAAATACCTTTAGTTCTATTATACCTTTATTCAAAATACCTTTAGTATACCTTAACGACTTGAAATACCTATATTTTAGAGATATTTTTCCCTTGTACGCAATCCATTCTGGTAAAGTACCTCTATTTAAGGCATTATACCGGTATTTTCTCATGAAAATTTTCTCATAAAAATACCTGTATTTCAGTAAAATCATACCGGTATTTTGGGGGAAATCATTTTGATCTTACTGCTGAGATGGCTCAGAGAAATAGCTATTGACCGGGAGGTCCTAAGTTTATAGTCTAGGCGGTGATGGATTTTAGCCATACAATTCTAGCTAAGTCGACTTCTGCCATTGGCTGAAGAAGAATTCTAGTGGTTGGTTTTTCTGGACGGTAGATTTCCATGGTTTCTCCGATCAGAGCCAGGCGAATGACGGAGATGTTCTTTAACAAAGTGACCACAGTTCGCACGTTGTCTTTTATTCCTCATGCCTTCGCTTTTTACTAAGAGAAAAAAAAAGAAAATGAAATTAGGTACCCCAGCAGACTCTGAAAAATACCAGTCTTGAATTATGAAATTAATTATAACTAATTATCAATTCCACGTTATTGATCCATACAAGATGTCTAAATTGAATTATTTAAGAAAAGGAAAAGAATGGAAAGTTGAAATCAGATGCAAATGTGATTACCTCAGCCAAAAATGATCTTATTTAACGTTCTCTGAATATTTGAAAAAATTGGGCAATGAAACAATTGCAATATGAATTTCATGATTTTGGAACACTTATCACTAGCGATAATATTTCGTGAAACTTCGTATTTTTAATGGTAGAAGATACCTGCATTCAATTTCCTAGAGTTTGCACTACATTCTAAACGAAATAAAACATTTTTATTCAACATATGTATACACATTTTCCCTCATACAACAATCTTCTCTAGCTGCCTCAGCTGAGACAAGTTCAATCTCCAACTGATCTTCCAATCTCCTACCTAGCTAGTGTCGAAAATTCGCCATTGCCAAAATTCGAACCCTGGGACCCCCAATTGACGATACTGCAGACGCAATGTTAACAGTGCTGGATTTAGGGATGAGTATGGCCCCCTTAGCCTCCCACCCTTGTCTGCGACTGGCTATGCAATAATACTATTTACGTATTTCTCGTAAACAACGTTTTTTAAATTTATTTTCAACTACTAAGGCCATACAACGACCATTGTAAGTAACATTGGTTTTGTAACTTTGAAGGTAACGTTAACGGTATCAAATCTCGCATACTCGTGTACGAACACGCAAACATCCCTGCTCCGGTTGGAAATGGAAAGCCGATCTTTCAGGCAGGAGGTGGCTAAGACCTTCAGTCTTAGTGACTTCGTCCATCCAGGCAGGGCTCGTAAACAACATTGTATTTTATTTAAACCCATTTTATATTGTTGTAGAGGTAGAATGTTCGTTCAGACACTCTGACCGCATTTTAATTTCTAACTCGCGCGACATCGTGTGTTCGAAAATTTGAAAATGCTCGTATGGAAAGTCATGAACTATATTTTTTTGTTAAGTGAATCGGCCATCATAATACGTCTATTCCACCGGGGCTCAGACTTGATAACCGGGGTAGGTGCACGTTACTTTTCTATAGAGGGAATCAGCATTTCAATGCTGATTTCGCTTTTATAGCCCTGGGGAGGGATGAAATGTGATGATGATGATGACGATACAGAATCACTCAAACATACTGAGACACACAACCATGGCCGAGGCGGGACGCAAATCCGCGATCGTCTGCTCCGAGACCGCTTCGCACTACTGCCTTAGCGATCTCGGCCTTCGGATCGGCAACATTCATTTTATATGTTTTCTACTTTTGTTATAGATTTTGAAAAATGTAAACATGTATGTGTACATATTTTTCTGTTTGAACAGTCAATGCTGCACCCTAGTTATCACGTATAGATTTCTGGGATGTGGTGATGTTGGAAGTCCAAAAAGAAGTCAAATAGGATTTTATGCGTCTGAATCCGGCGAACTATGTAACCACTTCTAGGTAGCAGAATTGTACTCGCAAATTATTTCATTTCTCCGGATTACATCGCTTTTACCGAAATTCGCGCGCTGTTAGATATGTTTGAGAACAGCCACCTTTTCTCGGAAAGCAACGTGCCTCGTTAAAGTATAGCAAGTGTTCCGCGAATGTAACGCAGGAGCCTGGTACCAGGGGCCAAGAGGCTGCGGAACCAGGAAGTCGGGGAACTCAAGAGTCGACGGGTAGACGTTTCGAGGAATGAGACAATGGAGGGACGGGAAAAGAAGGACCGTAGACGAGGGAATGGACAGAAACGGCAAGAAACATTCAGACAGGGAACTACGAGACAATAGAAGAGACATCGAGAGGCCGGGGAGGGATAAATTGAAGTCCAAGATATGAAGTACCTCTGGGGGGGGGGGACTCAGAGGAGCAGGAACGGAGCCACCTGAATGCCCAAGGCGACGTGAGACCAGAGGGTGCGTAGGGGCAGAGGGACATAATAGTTTAAGGACTACGACCAGAGAGACCTGGTACCAAAAGGGACGTGGTGTGAACTAGTGGGATGTGGTACCAGTGTACAGGGGACCAGAGGTTTGTTGGAGCAGGGGGATGTTGAGGTTGGTACGAGAAGGGCATGGGAGCTTGGGGATGTAGGAAGTAGGGTCATAGGATCTGGGATGCTCAGAAGCTAGGGGAAGTACGAGACTTGGATCCCATTTTTCAAACCAGAAACAAAGCGCCAGTCAGCTCAATGGAAGCACACAGATTCACCGCCACCAAAAAATTTCGGGTAACCGCCAGTGCTGAAAAAATGATGGTGGCCATGGTTTGGGATAGCGAGGTCGTAATCCTTACCCATTGCGTTTCAAAGGGCACTACGGTAACAGGTACATCCTACTAAACTTTTTTGAAGAACCTTTCTGCACTGCAACAAAAATGTCCGTGAAGGACTGCGCGTGTGCTGTTTCATCAAAACAACGCACTCGCACATCGAGCTAACGTTACGCAACAGTTTCTTCGTGAAAACGACTTTGAAGTGATTTCTCATACTCCCTACTCACCTGACCTGGCTCCAAGTGACTTTTGGCTTTTTTCAAAAATGAAAGCCACTCTCCGTGGCCGCACATTCACCAGACGTGCTAACATTGCTTCAGCGATTTTCCAGTGGTCAAAACAGACTCCTAAGGAAGCCTTTGCCGCTGCCATGGACTCATGGTGTCGACGTTGTGAAAAACGTGCGGGGCGACTACGTCGAGGAGTAACGCCAGTTTCATAGTTCTCAGGTGATTAGTTAGTTAGAAAAAAAAGGAGGCCTTAGAACTTGAATGCACTAGTAGATCTGGGAGACGTGAGTGCTACGGAACGTAGGACCTGGGATCGTAGGAGGTAGAGGACGGAGGACCTGGAGGACAGAGGAGATGGAGGTATAGTTGCGTAGAGCTTCGGGACTAGGAGCGACGGGGCAGGGCGGCGTGAGAGCAGGGGGGCGAAGGGGCGAGTAACGCTGGAGCGGGCGGCGTGGGAGCAGAACGCCAGGGGCTGGGGCTCCGGAAGCGCGGCGGGCACGTCGCGGGCCGGGGGCCGCGAGCGACCTTGCGCAAACGCGCTGCGGGACGAGCGGCACGGCGCAAGGCCGGGCGCGTGCCCGCGTGCCGCCCGCGCGTTTAAAAGAAAGCGGCTGCGTCGCCTGGATCCGTTGCGCGCACGGGCTCGGGCGCGGGGCGCGAGGCCTGGGGCACCGGCTAAACCAGAGCGTGGGACCTCGGAGGCTCTCTGCAACGCCGCTCTTGGGAGGCGCAGAATGCCCCTGCCCAGAAGAGCCGCAGAATGCCTCAATAAATTGGTCGCTTGTCGCAAAAATTGCCGCTTATTTTTTTGACAACCCAGAAAAAACGTTAGTACAATGACAAGAGTAATTTATGGCAAAAACTTGGTCTCCCTTATTTATGACCAACTAAATATAATTAAATAAGTTGTGCGTGTTCATTTTTTTACGAAAAGTGAATTAATTTTTAAATAATATATTTTGATATACATAAATAACAAATTTATTACTTTTTTGTACGTATTCACATTATTCTACCGTTGTATTACCTTAATCCTTAAAAATACCTAAATGATTGCATTTCATCATCATCATCATCATCATCACCTACAAGGTTTGGGCCTAGTGGCCCGTTCCGCTCTCAAGAGTCTCTTTCCATCTTGTGTGGGGTCAGCCTCTTGATCGTTTCCCTTTTGGTTTGTATGCGAGGATAGTCTTGGGAAGCCGTTCTTGTGGCATTCTGGTTAGGTGTTCGAACCAATTCTTCCTCGTTGAGTCGATCTTCTCCAGTATGCTGGAGATCTGTAGTTCACCTCTGATGTCTTCATTTCTCTTATGATCTAGTAGTGTATATCCATATGATTGCATTTAACAGTAGAAAAAATGAACGAAACAAGACATCTTCAAACCGATTATCAAAATTACATGAATTTATATTCTAAAATTTATAATTTGAATAATTTATGTCAATGTAACATGAACTCTCCGTCTCGGTAATTGTAACTAAATGTTAATTGTATATCTACTGAAAATTTTAAATTCGCTCCCTCTAACTTATCAACAATCATATAGAATAAGATATTATAATCCTGTTAATTATTTAATTTTGGAGTATTTAATTATTTTGTTAAAAAACACTCATAGGTTGCAAATACAAAAATAAAAAAGAAGAACCACACGAAACGAACAAAAGGCTTCTTAGACACAATTTTGGTCTCCAGTTTTTGCCACCTCTATAGGTTTGGCGCCGTGGGAAAGTGCCTCATGTGCCTATGCGTTAATCCTCCCTGCCCATGCTTGTGGCGACACTATATTGCTCATGGGTAGAGGAGGTAGATTTTACAAATTGATAAAAATGTGAAATGTTACCAAATGCTGAAAAAATAGTAATTGTATGATTGACCGTCGGTGCAGTATATTTCTGAAGGTTTTCAATTTGCGATAAAATGCGAAATTGCCTACAAAGTGCGAAATCACGTACAAAAGTGAGAAATGGTCCTGAATTTTTGAAAAAAATGCGAAATTGCATTGTATTGTTTCCTTCGTGTTCAATCTCTACCCAGGTATGCAACATTGACGTGCGACAACACTTTAAATATTTGCAAACATTTCATTCGACTGTGCCCGTGTTTATGAATTTATACTTACAATTTAACGGACAAAACAAAACAAAAATATTAAAAGAACAATATAAACTACTGATTCCCAAAGCCTTAGCTCTCAGAGTCGTCTCAAGAGGCCTCAGCTTCTTCAGTTTGCAGTAAAGAGGATGTGGAAAAAACAGGAATACCCCTTGCCCAGAGCGCATGCACAAATTTTGGCACTTTTCTATTTGTTAAAGTTCACATATTGCGAAATATTAAATTACTTTCTCTTATTTCCTGATTTTTGATGGAAACATAAAAAGCATCGACAAATTCTTTCCCCAAAGCGTCCTTTCTTAATTATAATGTCCTCAATAAATACTACAAAATGCTAAATATTAATTCTTATAATGGTATAATATTGTCTTGTTTGCAAAAATGCAATATAAAAAAATCGAATGTGCTAAATTCTACCATCACTAATTGCTGGGCTCCAGCACTGCAACATCTCGAAGAATACCAATTTTTACTTTTATTCCCTTCAGACCCCCATATTTGAATTTTTTTAAATGCCATATAGTCCTGAGAAATTGAACGGATATTCTTCCTCTCTCGACATTAAAATCGTATTATTACTCATGCGATAGGAAAGAACATACCGTGGATTTTCAATGATCAACACAATCGGTGCGCACAGGAATAAAAGCAACAAAGAAACTCTAACGAACTAACACTAGAAGTCCTAATCTGCAGAACTGTGTAGGATAGGATTATAACCATATCTACACAATTGTGTGAAGAGGATCTGAAAGGGTTATAATAGTAATATTTCATTATTATTATTAACAGAACTTCCATGAAGGATTATAAGTAATGCTTACTCCATGATCCATCAATTATTAAGCGTGTGATACCTACGTCTCAAACTCCACTTTTCAAGTTGTGCCTGTATTGCATCCCATGAAGGATATGGAGGAGACGCAAGCGTGCCGAACCCGCTTAATCTTGTTTTTGTTCGGTTTTGCCAAGTTGAATGAGCTGCTTATTAATTTTAATTAGAATCATCTGCTTATTAAAAGTATCCTGGGAACAATGATATATTTCTTCTTGTAAATCTAGAATAGTTCAAATTTTAAAATCTAAATGTCTCGAATAATTAAAAATGTGATATTCATCGACCACTGTATATTTACATACAATACATTTACCGATAAACCAAGCCACACATTTATGTAATGGTAATAATAATAATGATGATGATAATAATAATAATAATAATAATAATAATAATAATAATAATAATAATAATAATAATAATAATGACGGAAGAGTGAAGTTTCGCGTGATCATTTCAGATTAAATCAATGCAACCACAAGTGACCTGCTGCTTAACCACAGCGAGCTTTCGGAAAAATCATAAGAGACGTGGAATGAAACGCCACTTCCTCAATTAGAAATAAAAGATCAAATATCTTATATTGGAAGTAATGATTCAATTTTCATACACAACATTCCTGGGGAGAAAAATGCATATTGGGCTCTTGGAAATTATTTTCGTAATGAATAAGCTACTTTTCATTTATCGTTAAACTCCTCAGAAAGCGCAAATATAATAATGATGAACCGGTAAAAATGTAATTTATCACAATATAATTATAACAAACACAATTATTTTAGCCGAATAAATAAACGTAAATAATTTTATGTCTTTTTCTTTTATTTTTCAGAGGAATATTATGTATGACTTGTGCTAATTGCAGTGGCAAGAAAATGTTTGTTATATGCTAGCGCCCTTACTAAACAATGAAGTTGAAAAATGATTAGCTATGTTATCATCTATAGCAAAATTAATTAATTGCAAATGTGCTGCCTTTGCATGTTTCTTTGAAAATGATAATGTTATCCTCCATGAATGAATTTTTATAGCAATTAGTTTTAATGCGCAATTCAATTCATAGTTCCTAAAAATTGCAATTTTATCCAATGCTGTGAATTTTAATTCTATTGACAATAACTTCAAAATTTGAATTGTCTATTAAAAAACTGACGGAGTTTCACGGACTTGGGGCCCTGCTTACTCTGTTAGTAGATAACAATTAAGCATGCTCCAACCGCTGCAAGCAAGTGCTGCTCTTGACAAAAAATTGTTTTTTCTTTATATTCGCATTGTCTCAAAAATCGTCTCAAAAATGAAGACTTATCCGAATTTTGGTCTACAGTTCGGGATAGAGTTGTACAGATTACGCTAATTAACGACTATATAATTGAGAATATTAAAAATAAAGCAAATTCATTGAATGAATAGAAAATTTGGAACAAAATTTGCTATTTACACCAAAACTTTGAAAAATGTGGTATAAACGCCGAAAATATGTTTTTAGGAAAAAAAATGGTTTACTCAAAGCTAACTTCATAATCAAGATAAAACCAATGCCACCTTTTTTATTGTATGGTCTACATCGCATTCTGTTTTGCGAAAAATCAAATAGGACAATAAGGTGGGAATCTTCCCATTGATCACGCGAAATGGTGTTTGGCTTAATTGTGCAAGCGGCAAATATTGCAATACATTATAAAAAAGAGAAAAAACTGTTATTTTGAAAGCATATACACTATAAACATAAAAAGTGAGGAAACTGTGTTCCAAGAGTAAAACTTTTTTTGCACACACTTGAAGAAATGTTGGGGCTTATTTTAGATTACTGAACTAATCATCAATATTTGAGTATAAGAAGTAATTTAATTTAGATTCTATTTTAATAAAGCAATAATATTTGAAAGACAAGAACTACTAGAACGTTTGTAAATTTAAATACATATGTATACATTTATAATACATTATCAAAGTATAGACCGTTAGTACAAACGACTTTAATTTGGAACTTCCTTTACAAAATATTTTGGAAAAGACATCGAAACGAATGGTTTTTTTTACAAGAAGTCATTTATCAAATGAACTGTATGCAAAATGTGAGCATGAGGAAATTATTTGTAGTAATAGTTTGGAAGTTTTTTTTATTAATAATGTATTCGCAAAAAATTCGATGTTTCTGGCAATCATTCTAATGCTTCGTTTCCACCTCCTCTGATACCAATCCATTTGCAGACAAAATATAATGCCATTTAAATGTAATAATTCATTTGGTAATCTTGTATATTTAAATATGCAATATTACCATTAGGTTATTTTGGAGAAGAAGGGGCATAAGTAAGAAATGAAATATACCAGTTTGATCGATAGCATCGGGCAAGAAAAACATGTACAATAAAGCAATCGACTCTTCCGTTACAGTGGTTTCCAGCATTCATTTAGAAAATATGGTTAGACGCCAAATCAAATTAGTCTTTCTGAAATAATAGCTATGCTCACAAAGAACATAAAAAAACTCAGAAGTTACAGAGAAGTAGTAGTAGTAGTAGTAGTAGTAGTAGTAGTAGTAGTAGTAGTAGTAGTAGTAGTAGTAATAGAAGAAGAGAAGAAGAAGAAGAAGAAGAAGGAATGTGTAAAGATGGAGAAGGTGATTTGGAAAATCATTTAAGTATTTTGAATGAATCCAGTAGATTTTGGGATGTAGTGTAATTAGATAGTGAATAGTAGAAGTTAAACCGGCATGTATTAACTTAACATTTTAGTTAAAACTTGTACATATTATAAACATATTTAACTTTTTCTGCAGTATTATGTGCGGTTTCGTTGTTTTAATGTGTGAGATGCATTAATACTTAATATACTCTTCACAATTTACGGCTATTAATATTGGCCAAAAAAATGGTTCTCGGAAACCATAGTGGATGGTAACCCACAACGAATTCTTTTTAAACTTACCTAACACCTTGTTCACATAAACATACAAATCAGTTACATTTTAATGTTAGATTTACATGCAACGCTAGATTCACATACCAAACGATTAATAAGAGATTAATGATAATAATGAGAACAAATTGGGCTGATTATGTAAAGTTTTAAGTTCTTCAAAAATTATGAGAGAAAAAATTGGAAGTGTTAATCAAATCCGGGGAAGAATCATATTCTACTTCCTTCCAATTAGTACGTGTATTTTATTGTGCGGTTAACCATTGTTTACAAAAGATAAATATATTCGTTGATGTAGGCCAACTACAAAACTGAGGAGGACAACATCGAATCCAAATAAAGAACACGACAATTATAGACGTGTTACGCGCTATAATTACACAACACATCCTTCATCCCCTGAGAAGTGATCGTAACCCTCCATGTGCGGCGGAGCCCTCGGCCGCTGCCACGCGCAGGCCCTCTCGCCTGTCCGGTTGCTTCCGGACTGTCCGTGAATAGCTCATCACCCTCTCGGCGCTGGTCAGCCGCAGCTGTGGCGGCCGCACACGTTGCACAAAGCGGCGCTAATTAATATAACCCAATTTTTAATCCACAATTATCTCGCACCGGGGCGCCGGCGCCAGGAATAGATCCGGGGCGTAATAATAGCCCCCCGGGTGTGCAGAAATGAACACGGCTGCGAGGGGAAAGGGTGACTCGAGTCGGAGCGCTAATGACCGAAGGAGGTCACTCGGGTGGGGAGGGCAAAGGGCGCGCTGGGGCAGACAGAGAGCGCTCTGGCGGAAGGAGGCTGTTTTGGCGGCGATTGCCGCTTCTGCTCTCGCGCATTTCGGGAGGACTTGCTCTTCAATTATTTGCTAACTCCATTGTTTCAAGGTACAGTACAGTTGCAGGAATCTGAACCGTGCAATCCGAGGTGACCTGACAAGTCACCAAACAAGCGACGATAATCAAGAGAGAGATTGACAACATTGGATGGGATCTTACATGTACGGCTCTCGGTGCCAGTGTTGGTCTGCTACGTTGTTGTCTCCGCCTCGCACTCATGTATGTATGTATGTTACACATTGTAGCTGAAAATTCCATTACGTATTTTCGTTTCTTCGTGTAATGTGAGTTTATTGTAATTTGAGGTATTATCAGCCCCAATTACCTCGGATTACCGCGACTATATTGTATAAGTTACCCCAACCGGCGATCGAACCCGATCCTTTCGGTTCAATCTAACTGTTTCAACCAACTAACCAATTGTCAATTATTAAATATAATTGTTAAAAATTCAACACAAAGAGTTACATTTTCTGAGTACGGCTAATTTTCGACATAATTTCTTAAAAAGTACAGTGTATGTGTGTGGTAACAATGTAGAATTAGAACAGGACAATAACAGGGGTCCAATAAATTGTTAATAGTTTTAGTTGCCTCTGTAGTTCAATAGGAAGTAGAAACTGTGTTTAAACTAGCTGATCCCGTTTCCATACGTAGGTAACCAATACATTGAACAATTTGAATTATTATTTTTACACAGTAGCCACATCACATTACGGATGTCACTTACTGAGGTCATCATATTTCTGACCTATTTTCCTAGTCCCCAAAGTGAAAGTGTGCGATGACATTAAATTACTTGTAGTAATGTACTCAATTAGACCCTCTCGCGGAACGAAATGGAGGTTGACACACACAAGGGTAGAATTACACAAGGGTAGCATATAAGTGTCAAAGGCGCTGCGTCTTTATGAGTACGTTACAACCAGTTTTCGGCTGGTGCGGATGATTGGTCAGGGGAGGAACTGCGGCAAGTTGCTACAGCTTTAAAATGTATTTCTTGAAAAACAAGTTTAAATACAGGCATGTGCGAATTTGAAAAGCTATTGTTAATTTGTTTCCATGTAGCTAAAGCATTTTTGAGGATAGCGGGGGGAGTATTTCCAACACATTTTTTCAGAAAAGTGGGTATTAAAAAAGGGGTAAGAAATGTGTGAAGGGAGAAGTAGAGATGAGTGAAAACACCCAACCTTTACTAAAGAAGGGCGATGTGCGTACATTAAAACTGAAACCGACAACGATTGCTCATAGCATCAATTGACGTCATTGCAGTGCCTCTGAACGGGAAGCCCTAGGGTTGTATTGATGAACGAGTATATAAAGTTGACAGTCAGCCGACGGTATATTGGCTTCCATGACAAATTATTAAAGAGCTGTGTTTCTTAAGCCATCATTCATAACATTATATTATTGTCCAGTTTAAGACATTAGACAACCGTAGAGTGCAAGCACCACCACCTAGAAACTGTATATCTAGGTGATAGTATATTCAAATGATTGATAATTTCTTAATAGATTTAATTAATAAGATAGTAATTATTTATTCATTGATTGATTTCAGAAGTATTATCAGGTGATTCTTTTTGTATATTTATTAATATCAGCGTTTCTTTCAGGGCCTACAGACCATTATAATTTCTAAGATTTATTATATTTATCTTGATACACGCGCGGTGTCGCCAGTTTGTTATTTTTATCTTAATTATAATATGCAAAATAGTTCAATATAATATGCAATAGTGTCGTAGCGATCTCGGACCGAAGGATCGCGGTTTCGAGTCCCGCCTCGGGCGTGGTTGTATTGCGTTCGTCCTTTCACACCCCTATCGTCATCATATCGTGTCATCCTCATAGTTACTATACCGCTACACGCAATAGTGGTCGCTAATGACCTAGTAGTTGATGCGACCTTAAATAACAAAAAAAGGTATATTATATCACATATTAATGTTCATTGATTGTCTATTTACTTGTTATTTATTTTTATCTTTTAATTAGAGACAATCATTGGATAAATCAGAATCACGTCACTTGAAACGTGTTTATTTGGATTCCATGGTCATCACACCACTTGTAGTCATTTCGCTTAATAGGGCAGCTCTAAACTGTACTTTAAGGCACCGGTTTTTACGTTGCTTCAAAATGAAATATTTGGAGTTCATTATTTAATTAGGAATTACGAACTAATTGAAATCTTTGACATTCGTTATGTTGTTTGCGTCTCAATTTTTTTTTCGAGTATGTAATTATTTTTGTATTTAAAGAATGTAATGCGGCAGAACCAAGAATTTAGTCGTCAGATACTACGTTTTTACGAATAGTAAAGTGATTAACATTAACATTATATATAAAAATTAATTGTTTCCAGCGATGAAATAATAAAACATTTGTATAAGGTAATGATTACGTTGTTTCAAATGCATTCATTATGAGATATTTTCGATGATACATATTTGTAGATGTTCCATTTATTTGTGAAATTATTCTTGCTTGTCTGTACGATGTGCTGGAATTTTTTTTTCAAAAAATTAATGTACAATCGTAGCAGCAAAAGTGAAACGTTGAAAAAATAGTATTTATTCGAAACAAATAATAGTATTCCATAAAGAACGCTTTAGAAGAACTTTCATAAAACAACAGCAATGCGAACTGAAAAAAGTTCTATTTAGTACTGATACTGTACTGATAGATTGAAAGATGGAAATATTTTAAAATTCCTACCGCTTACAGAAAGAATAATTCAATGAATCGTTACACTATTGCTACTCAATATTTCTTTTTTGTTAATAGGTGTTATGTGACATAATTTATTTTTAATTCTTGCTAGACAGTAAAAATTGAAATAATAACATCAAGTCATGAAGGCTTCCTTTGCGGAAAAGTGTTTCCTTCCAAATGTTTACAAGTGCATACTTGTCGATTGAGCAGTACTAGATCCGGCTAATTCCACAAAGTCACACCACTAAACCCACAGATAAGGAGGTCGCAGGAAGCATTGTTGCAAACTGTGGAAGAAACAAACGCTGAGTGTCAATGAAGGCTTCATCATTCCCAGTCAAGTGGACAAAATCGTCCTCGAAAGTGATCGCTTTTCGCAAAGTACACAACAATCTTTTGGGTTTCAACTGTCCTTTCCGATCTGGCTGATAGATACTGTACGCCATTGAATCATCACCAAAGATTCAAAAAAGTATTTAAACAAGATCGAATAAGCGATATTTGTGTACATATGGATGAAAAACGATTATCCGACAACCCTTCACTGCCCGAGATCATATAAAGTGTTATGGTTCGCTAAACCAGCAGCACCACTCGCCCGCCTTGTTGCCTGCGATGCAATCGCCAGTGCTCCTCCCGCTGCAGCTGGTTTTCCTCGCAGCAGCCGCGGGCACCGTCAAACAAGGCGAGGAGATAAGTCTAAGTAAATGCTGCAACGTTTACGAGATGCTGTCCGCAGATGCAATGTCGTGCGTACGAACTAGTTGGCAGCAAAACGTCTCGAATCATTTAATAAGGGACGGCATAGTCTACCCTCCCCTTGACAGCACGTAGATGCGGAACTACCAGCCGGACTCAACATCAACGTCAGCCTTGTACGCCTTAATACATTTACAGAGCATTTCATTGTCTCTTCTGTCAACGCGTCTTCCTTTTGGAATCCAGCTCTCTCTCGCTACGACGACCTCCGTAGGAACACCATCACCTTCCATGGCCTACGAGATTTCGTTGTGAGGCCCGGACCAAAGGGGCTGAGGAAAGCACACTACAGTGTGGACGCTGCGGAGGACCCGATGCGCTTTAGAACGATTTGTAGTGGTGACGAATGCACCAGAAAATGCTAAATTTAATTGAATTAATGCTTTATTTTACGTGGCGAGACTCAGGCCATGAGGCCTGCTCTCCCGTCTGACCACGCAAATTTTGCTACGCTCCTTTCACCAACTAGCAGAGAAAGGAGGTATTTCTTGGGCGAGAAACAGGCGCTTTTGAATTTAGCTCAGAGGCGTCATTTAGGCTTGAAGATCTTTGACATGCAAGTAAATCTACTAACATGGGACAGCCGGCTTTACTTTCCCTCCGAAGGAAGGCATACGAAGGATTTTTTCGCCATTAAAAATCCACGGCTTCGATCGGGTTTGAACCTGCCAACTTGGGTACAACAGTCCGATACGCTAACCATTACATCATCGCCGCGCAATGCCGCATGGCAAAGGAGCTGCTAAAGATTAAGGAAGGACATTGGCACTGTCAGACCGATACTCAAGGGTACTGGTCGCCGTACAATTCCTCTCTCAGAGAAGTCTTTGATCGCGAGTTCCCCTTTGCCAAAGGGATTTACTGCTCCGCGCTGCGCCGCGCGGCCCCAGAGGACCGCTATGCTGACTGGACTCACACTGCCAGACACCTCCGCTTCTCCACCTGGGAGACGTGCTACGATTTCCATCGCAGCGGCGACGATACCGTCGGCGAAGCGCTCTTCTACTGCGAGTGGCCGCGACTCACGAGGGGTGTCTACTGGATCTTGCGCCCGCTGTGCATCGTCTCGGCTCTGCTATTAGCCGTGGCGCTACTATCCATCGCATGCGTCAGGAATATGCGACGGAAGATACACGGTCGTTGCCTGGCTGGACACGCTGCGTGCCTATTTGCTTTCAATTTAGGACAGATTCTGTACTATTTAGTGCTTAGTGACGGGTTAGATGAAAAAGGAAAACATGAAATACCACCACAACTCCAGAGCGTATGCAAGTATTTTGGTGAGTATTTTAATGTAAGACAAACATGACGAATAAACAAGGTTACAACACTTTTGAAATGTTTTGTTAAAAATAGTACATACTTTGGACATTGTTTTCAATCACATCATGTGTTTACAGAAAAATGTAGTCGTTTTTGAGAAAAAATGTGTACGCATATATAATAACTTAACACGATATTTTTATATTAAAATACTAACATGAGTGTCAACATTCAAACATTGTATGTTCTCAAATTGATGAATATATTGCATAAAAAATTCATCATTAATAATGAAGTTGCAGTAGAAGTTAGAAAAGTTAATCTTTAAAATTTTCGGTAATTTGAAGATAGGAATGAAAACTTTCGATTTTGCAAGCCCGATATTTTCTATTAGAGCAACATTTTTCTCAAACTATTGAGGCTTCCACAGCACATACTTTCATGCATTGTTTGTAATTTTGGAAATTTTCGAAAATATAGAGTTCAACCATTTGTGACATGCGTAATCGTAAGCGTATATTTAAGAAAACATATTTTAAAAAAATATGAAGTCAATTTTACGAAGATATATTACTAAAATTGCCTTCATTTCAAGAAAAAAATAGTTTGAAAATAATCGTTTGTCAAAATTGTACATGACCCTATTTAAATATCTAATTCTTTAATACAGATTTCACTACGGAAACAATCGTCAACATTGTAGTTCTATTCAATAATTGAAAGTCATGTAAACTGCAATCAGCCATTAGTAACGCATCTATGTATAACCACGGTATTTCATTTTGTTTCACTCATCTCATCATTTCAAGTAGTGTAGACGTTTATTCATAATAAATAGTGTGTGCAATGCAAATCATCTCAATTTTAGTCAACCTCCGCTTCCTCCTGAATTCCGCCTGAATACAAGAAAAAAGATCACATCACAATTTCTTCGTTTAAAACGATCTTCTTCCTTAGTTTTTCACAGCGTAAAATATATCTCCAACTTTATCGTTGGCTACTATTGTTTCCCAAATTTAGATTTTATCACTTATGCATTGCTAATACAGATAGTAAACTGTTTTTTATTATTTTCTGACTTACTCTAAGATTCGTCGTTTGAATGTTTCAGTTGAAGATATTGTATACGAACAATATTCCTAAATAAAATCTGGAACCGCACTATTCTACTACGGCCCCGTGTGCTGTCTGGTTTTGTGCAACTGCATCTGCCTGGCGCTGACCTTGAGATCATCAGGCTATCTCAGGCTAACAAACATTAAATAAAGTAAACGATATGACATTACAATTTTATTAACTAATAAAGAGGAGTAATCATCTGTCCTGATTAATGATTATCAGGTAAAAGATAATGATCAATAGCGCATTTAACACTTAGTTACATTATGTACACCATGAAATAAAACATGGAACATAGTTTTAATATTATTTTTGTCCAATTTATTGTTTAAGTTATTATTTCAGATTGTTTGTTTTTCTCACTGCAGCATATGCCTCCACACTACTTCGGTACCTCTTTCGTTCATTCCTCCGCCAAGGTTTACCTCCCTCTCGTTGCCCTGCATTCTTGCCGAAGCAAGCCACTCAAGAATAATATGCCATTTTACATTCTTTTAAGTCGCATTAACTACCGTTATAAAACAAGATTCAGCCAGTGAAAAATATTCTTTGACTGTCAAAACTACAATTGTTAGTATATGGTATTTAATAGCTGTATTTACATTATGTTCATATCATTTAAATAGGCGTTCCATTCGAAGTTTTGTAAAACAAAACAATTGTTGTCTTAACGTCAGTACATTACTCCTCGTTTATTTTCAATGGCACATGTAATTGTCTTCTTGAAATGTAAAACTCCATTAATAAACCTTTTTACTTCCGGTATTGTTAATTTGTTGTAAGGAAAAAAATTGAAAGATCTGAAACTGTGGTATTTATTGTATCTATTTTTGAAAATAATATTTATTTCAACAACAAAGAATTTTTCTTCCTCTTCTGATGGATGAAGACATATTGTTTGTTGAAGAGGAAAGACGACTTTGAAACACCGCGCTCAATTACCTACGATTCGGAAAGATAAGTAAATGTTTAATGCTCGCATGGGGGTAAGAGATGGGTGAGCTTTTGCGTATCGTATTCTACTTCAGCTAATTAACTACAGGAACCAATTTGCGCCACAATACGAGTACTAGCGGGAATTTTAAATACCAAAATTATCACATTAAAAGTTATTGAAACAGCTATATGAAATACCTTTTTTTAATATAGCATCTTTTGTTGCAACTACACCTTCATCGTGTTATTTTTGGTTGGTCATCATTGAAAATTGTCACTTTATGCTACTTTTAAAATGTTTCTCAACACGTCTCGCTCTCCATGCAATGTGGTGGCCAACATCTGTTCTGGATTTTCAAACGAAGTGCCAGTGTTCTTGGTCACGTGGTTCATGAGATAAACTTGCTTTTTCTGTGTAGAACGAGCAGAAATCGGTGCACCGGGGAAGCCCAACCATCTCTTTCCACCATGAATCACAAATGCTAGTATGGAATTTGAACTCAAGGATTTCGATGTCCATATTACTATTACAAATAAACTAAGCAATAGCAGATTTGTTTCCTCATGAACCGCATTAAACAAACTTCAAAAGTTTTAAATAACAGTAATTTATATTATTCTTTGGAATATTTTAAATCTTTGTATTAACTTAAAATAATATCTTTCATCTCAATCAGTTTATCCAAGATCAACTAGAATTGTAGTTCGTCTTGGTTTAACCAACGTATCGTCACACTTTCTCGTCGTCTCACAGCAATTGATACTGGGATATTTGTAAGGAAAGCGCAGAGTTATTTTTTTGTCCTGGCCAAGAACCGAACCCAGGGTTGCGACCTGGAAAGCGAGCACGCTAACCAACGGCCACCGAGGGTTTTGCAATATTACATTACCTATAAAAAATAAATAGCACGAGATTTTATTCCTTTTTCCGGTTGAAAATTAATTTTCCATTTGTCGTACACTGAAAAGGTCGTGAGATATTCACAGGTCTGTTCTGCACTCTAGGATGTAAAATTTAAATTAATAAAGCTTTTGATGACTGACAGTCACCTGCTCAGAAATATAGTGTTTCCTGCTAGCTTTTAAAGTTAGCCATACATTTCCGGTCTAGATATTTCCGAATCATAACATAGTTTTCCGTTGCATGCAAATGTCTACTGCTTCTGTGGTGCAATGCCACCATTTCCTGTTTGTTTCTAGTGAATTATGATCTGGCCCTCAAGAGGCTTAGATAAATATCCGGTTAAACTTTCTCAGAAACGCAACTACATCTTTTCATGTTATTAAATATTTTACTCGAGTTATTTACAACTTCACGTTCCAAAATAATATGATTCACAGTTAAAAATATTACTTATCTTCTCTAAAGCTGAAAGAATGTAATAGTCGTAATTTTTTACGTTTTGTAAACGTAATATATACAACTTTTTTTAATGTAAAAATTTATTGATGAACATTTTACAGATTTTTACGTTTTAACGGATCCCTCATACCTATAAAAAAATTCTACCTCCATTGAATAATTTTCGGATCAGATGGCTACAGCTTGTTCTTGGCACAGGTGACAATGCTTTAGCCACCTTCAGGGAGAAAGGTCGCAGGTGCCTAGGACGCGGCGTCTACTGGATAGCCAAGTACTTGACCATAAATGCGTTAATTTTTTAACTATGGCTCAGCAATTAAAAAAGTCACAAGCGTTCTGAGAGACTGTTCAGATTTGTTTCGTGCCAGTCCCGATGTATTATGACACAGTAAAACAGTTCTTGTATATCCGGGTCCATCATGTTCCCCTTCATTTTCCAACTTATCCTTCACTCGTGACCAAATTGTTTAGATTTATTCAGACAAAAAAACAGTAAAAACTGTATGTGACATAGGGAGGCAAAGATTATCTGCGCACGTTTTCTTGAATTCCAGAATCCCTTCCCATCATTATAAGTATAAATAGTATAATGAGTAAAAGTTTAACATAAATAAATAAATTTTTAAATTAAATTTTTAAAAACCTTAGGATTAACAATATTTAAAAAATAGCCATTTTCGTTTCTGAGTTATAGAAAACATATTTGCATGGGTACGCGAATTTCAAGTAAGATATTTCTGCATTGCATTGCTAACAAAATCGCAACTCGCCCTTACCTCTATTCTTACAATTACAAGCAAAAGGAGAGTTCAACAAAACGTGTCCATAGTGAAGCTACATTTACGGCCAGAAGCAAAATAAGGGGTCATCTTAGCATTTGCTCAATGGATCAGAGAAACAGGACAAAAACCTGATCGAGATGGATTGTTTTCTCATAAACTAACAAAAACTATATAGTTTCCTTAGTGAATGATTCACTTATAAAAAAGGATTAGAAAATTTTTAAAAACATGATACTTTGTTACATATAACCAATTCAAAATATTACTGGGTGCTCAAACAATATATACACATGTATAATAAACTCTAAAATAACTGCACTGAACTGTTGCAGACTTTTTCAAAGTAATATATTTAAAATCAAGGTAATTTAATGGGGGAAAAATCTTTAAAAGGTTTTTTTAATTTTTTAACTACAGCCCAGTGGTCGAAAAAATCTTAAATAAATCCACAAAAATTTGTGTTTTGAGAGGAAATTTTCAGATTTTTTCGAGCCTGTTCCAGGGTTCTAAAACCCAGTAAAATGATTTCTTGTTATTTACTCAATTTTTTTCTGAATTGAATTTATCGCTGAGAAAATATAGAAAATATTTTTCTGATTGTAGGAATTATTTTATTTTTTGTATTTTTTATGAGATAAAATCGCGTTACGTTGACGAAAAAATCAATAAAAAACACGTTTTGGGCTGTAGAGGGGTGTGAGTGGTAAAACGGGAACTAAGAAACCTTTCAAAAGTATTATTATGTTAGAATTATAATTATTATAGCTCTACTCATATGCAACTACTCATATGTCATATGGTTCAAGGGAACTTTTTACTATCTTATTGGGTGTAGCCTTTGTACGATCATTTTAACTTTAATTTTCTATTACCATTGTATGCTGTCTTGAGAAACAATGGAGCAATGTATATTTGAGAGTTCCCTATTGAAGGCGACAAGATAAGATAATGAAATGTGTAATTCTTTTGAAGTCTTTTCTTTGTTGAAAATTAACATTGCACAATTATGTGGTTTTATTTCATTTCTTTATACTTTTTTCATTTAATGTCAAAAGATGAAAAATAAACGTTTGTTCTTCGATCAGATATGGGAATTTGGGAAACGATTGGTCATCATTTTATTTACGTTAATACAGTACTCTCGTACCATATCTGCTTATTTTCGTATGAAGTAGTATACCTAGGGTCGTTTCTGACCCCAAGCTCAGGAGACAATTGGAAGTCATAAACATAAATGTGTTCGGCAACATACTGGGTGATAATAATTGATTTTATAAATACCTTTTACAAGTTATTTTCAATAAATAATAAATATAATTTATTCATATTAAATATTTCATAAAAAGAACCTACCTTGTATGTAGCTTTCATCGTTGATTCGTAATGCTTGATAAATATTTCTAATAGTTTGTGAAAGTTATTTCGAGATAAAACAAACGTGAGACAAAAATTGACGGTATCAGACACATATTTTGAAGTTCATTACAATATCTTTGAAATGAGAATGGGAAAATTAATGAATACCGGTGCCATGTAACGAAAAAAACAATTAATAGCTCTAATAAAATATGTAAAAAAATGGGAAATTGTTTTTATACCAGCTTAAGAACTCCACATTTACATAATTAGAAGGCTGAAAAAATCCTACAAATATGCGAGAAAATATTAACAAATTAATGATTGTGGTGTCTGAAAAATCTCCAGATAAGATAGGGGGTAGTGTGAAGGTACTGAATTCAATGGTAAAATGCTCTTTTCGTCTACATTATTGCATTTAAAAAAATACGATTGGTGTTATTTGCGCACGTTTATTTTTGAGTAGTTTACATTATGACTGAAGAGTACGTAAAACCGAAATTTCAACATTGTAATATTATAAAAGAAATACAATATTATACAAGCGAGATTTATTGCGAGAAAGTATTTGCTGTTGTAGCAGCACTACATCATGCGTAGTTACAAGTTAGTGGACCATCATTTGCAGAACAAAACTTTATGATGGGTTTAATGAATTACAAAATTATAAAATTAATTTCATTAGAATTTTTTTTTTAATTTATCTTTACAAAACAGGAAATCTGTATGTGACTTATGGGAGAGAAATATAACTTGACAATCATTATTTGCCTGATAAGTCCTAATTTTCTCTTGTAATTCTGCTTCTTTTGGAAGAAATCGCAATAACCTATAATTTATTGATTTTCTAATTCACCTGATAGTGGAAGTTGTTTTGTGAATTGTTCGTTGAATGAATTCAATTGAGATACCCGATTTTTCAATTAACAATAATGTTCATAAAGCGTAAAATTTTACTAACGGAGAAGAATCAGCGTCGAATCATTGGTCCCAATTCAACATATTAGTATAATAAACGGAATATTATCACTTGTGTGCTAATCTATAGTTCATCAGACGTAAACAAACGAGTGCCCGCCGCCACATGTCACCGCCTTATGTGACGTCACGAGAGGGCCTCGCGCGTGCGCTCTAAATGCTCCGCCGCGCAATTGGCTCATCCAGTGGTGAACGAAGCAAGAGATGAAAAGGATGTTGATCATCGTGGTGAGTGCCTGGGTGGGCATGTGCTTCGCCATAAAACTGTCCAAGATGCAGTTCCACTCGAATGGGCATTACCTCCCCAACGCTGGCCCTCCGCCCTATACCTTCCCGTTGTAGATCGTGGTATACGGTACTATCCAAGCCACCAGGCTCACGCCATCGGGGAGCCTCTACCCGTCGAAAACTGGATCAAGAATTATGAATCATTCCATATGGGCGCATCAAGCGGCCCAGATCCCGGATCCCCAAGGGTATTATTTCTGTAGGAGACGCTCCTTTCCCAGGGAAACCACATCACAACTTCCCAGAGGTCGCTCCGAGCCAGCTGGAAGTCGCTCCTTCCTTAGGGCAACCACTACCCAACTTCCCTTATGCGCCCGCTCTGAACAGCAAGGGGAACCGATTCTTTTCACGACAACCTCCGCCCTACGACTCTGACGCCGCTCCGCGGAGAGATCCCTTCCAGTCTATATGCCCTTTTTGCACGATTCCAAATCCCTCTTTCCGATTGCAACAACCCTACGTCTCCGCAGCCGCTATTAGCCACCCGGAAGTCGCTCCTATCCTAGGGAAACCACAGCTCAACTTCCCAAAGGTCGCTCCAAGTCAGCAGGGAGTTGCTCCTTCCTCGGGGCAACTCAGACTAATTTCCCTTTTACGCCTTTTGTGAATAGCAAGGGGGACCAATTCTTTTAACAACAACATCCGCCCTACAACCTTGACGCCCCCTCTCAGAGAGAGATCATTGAGCCCATATGCCCTTTTTGCACGACCCATATCCCTCCTTTCAAATTACCAAAGCCCTACGTCTCGGCAGCCACTATTAGCCAGCCAGAAGTCGCTCCTTCCCTAGGAGAACAACTGCTCGCCCAGCCTGAGGCCTCTCTGATATCGGAGTCGCAGGGAGTAGCTCCTGGGACGCAGTATCTACACAGAACTTGGGGACCGATGCCTTCGTACAAGCGGTGATGTGTGGTGACGACTGGCAAACACAGCAAATTCAACAGATGCAGGTATACATTGTTCATTTCTTGATTCACTTTACGAGAAGGTGGGTAAAAAATGAACGGTGAGGACAAAGCTAGGATGAAAAAGGAAACATCGCGCACGGTCCGTGGCTCATTTGATTGAGTATTGGTCCGGCATTAGCTTAGTATTTTAAAGAGAAATCACGGAAAGTTACCGACCTGAGCAGCCAGCCGTTATCATTCTCCTCCAGACAGCGGCTGAATACGATATTGCTAAGTATCTATTGTCGAAAATCCTGCCACAGTCGGAATTCGAACACTAGGAACTCATGTTCAGAGGTACTGATGACACATTAGTGCAGTTGTTGTCAAGTTCCAGTAGTGAAGTTGCAGTTGTCAGTTATATCAGTGGTTAAAGTGTTACAAATTGAAACTACTGTGTGGTAGTCAATGGAACTGGCAGTGGGAGTCCATTAGTCGGGTGTCATACTCTCGCAGACATTCCTTCTATTTGTTTTAGAACCTTCAGAACATAACTGTCCTCTTTGTCACGATGCGAGGCATTGACGTCTTTTTGTTTGGGTCGCATATTTGAATTTATTGCTATTATTATTATTATTATTATTATTATTATTATTATTATTGTGATTGTTGTTATGAAACTTTCAAGATTATTATCCATTGTGAATATGTATTTATGTAAAATTGCCGTGTAGGTATAAGACTAGAGCTAAATACAGATTGTGTATATACGGTTAGTTTAGTGAGCAATCCCCACTACATACGTGTAAGACTGCAACCCACTATTAAATGCATTAAATTGTCAAATTCAGCTCCCTGACAAGAGTAATTTGAAAGTCAATTTTTTTTAGATATATCAATAAATGGAGATAGTATTTAGTTGTCTAAAAGTCTTTTTGTAATACTGTTCTGGGTTTTATTGCTATTATGTGGTATATCTTTACAGATTCGAGAGAATCTGTCGTGGCAGAATGCAGGGGAGAATATGTTTAAGAATTTAGGACGAAATTCAAGTCTTATAGATTGAGTTCTGAAATATTCCTGTAATGAAATAATAAAAATAATGATTATGACATTGATGAATATTATTGTAGTAAAAGTTCCTCATATTCCATTTATTTATTTAGTGGCTTTATTATCATTTTGTTCTATACCTACTATTTTTTTTTGTTTTCTGCAAATTCCACGGGGAGGGGTGTTCCAAAGCCTTCGTATTTTACTAAAAGGGAAGCTCTGCATTTACATACACCTTGAATGGTTGATGATGAAACGAAGAACCTTTCTGTAATTAGAGCAATTACAATGACCACCAATTATAAACTAAAATAAAGTACTGGAGTTGATCAGCGCAGTAACGCCGCCGCCGCCACCAACGGTCAAATCGGGG
>BOPP01000021.1:11779425-11798946 GCA_017312745.1 Gryllus bimaculatus
AACATTGTTTTGTCTACTATTTGCAGCCGACCAGGTGATAATGGCTGAAGATGAAGATGATGTAACTTATACGTTCAGAAAATTAGTAGAAGAGTCTGGAAAATGAGGAATGAAAATAAATGTACAAAAGACTGAATATATGGTGATGGTGGTATGCCCCATTATTTAGAGACTAGTCTAGGAATAATTAAAGGTAATACACAATCTAAGTATTTGGGAGTCATACTAACAGCAGAGGGTAGAGACGAAAAGGATATTAAAAATAAAAATATAGGAGGAAAAATAGCCACAAGACAATTGAATCCCGTGCTATGGAACTCAATTATTTCAATGAAGACGAAGAATCGCATATATAGCTCCTTCATAGAGAGTACCACACTCTATGGTGCAGAAGTGAGGACATTAACAAAAAATTTGAAAGACATACTTCAATCAACAGAAATGATGTTCTGGCGTAGATGTTGTAAACTTTCGTTGTTAGACAAAATAAGAAATGAAATGAAAGTGCAAACAACCTTGAACGAGACGATTGAAATGAAACAACTAAAATGGTACGGACATATGAGAAGATTGAAATTGGATAGACTTCCTCAAAATGTTGGATACATGGAACATGACAATAACTGAAGCCATGACAAAAGAGAAATGGAGGAAAACGATCTATGGGATAAAGAGGCATGGAAATCGAGATGCAGAAAATGGCCAAGGGTTTAAAAAACGCTAAATAGATAGATAGAATACACGTAATAGAATATGCCATAAATGATGAACTACCTAAGTTTGCACACCAAATATCTTCGAAACTGAAACAGGTATCAAGATGCGCTATACGCATTAAGTTATTCTAGATGATGGGAAAATAACATTTGCTAAATAAAAATAAAAAATGTTAATTTTTCTAGATATTGACATAACATTGATTTTATAAATGGAAGAGTATACATTTTTAGAATCAATTTAGAGAACTTGAAGGGACGAATACAATCTTAGAAGAATTGTTAATATTCGGAAAGAAACTGTAAAAAAAGTTTTCTACTTTTGAACGATCCAGACTGATAATTTCCAAACGTTTCGGTTGCTTTGGTTTTCTGTAAGAAAATAATGAGGGAACGAAAGATGGGCACTTTTTTCTGCAGTATATTTTTTAACTCATATTGTATGGAATATTCCATATACAATTACGTTTTCTCTAAATAAAATGATATACGTCTGAAGGCACATATGTAGAAAAGTAAAGCACAATCTCTTAAATACAAATGGGCAGTGGTTTCAATCTGGTTAGCAGATATCATTGTTCTCCAACTTTCCCTTCTCCCATAAATAGCATAGCTAACAAGTGACAATGACTTCATAAAATAACATTTTATTATCGAGTTAAATAAATATTACATTATCATTTAAAACTACATTATTTAATATACTCTACCTGACATACGTAGGCAAACTCGACAGATCGTGACTATGTACATTTACTCTTTGTATTCATGTGAGCAATGTGCTTTTCCATCTCTTTTGAGTTCTCGGTGACTAGCTATACTTGAAACTCAAGGAATTTCTTCTCGGGTGGATGATCTTGAAATTTGTGCCCCTACGAGCAGTTTGGGTGTATCAACAAGGATATTTTTTCATTATAGTGCGTGGACGATATTTTCTTTACAATTTCTTGAATTTTGCTGCATGGCATTTACACTGGTTTCCAGACTTTTAGTAGTAGTTCCATGGACGAATATTGCTGTCACTGTTGTTATTTTCCTCATACGTTTGTGTACTTTATTTGCAAGTTAAGCTGGCTTTTCCTCGAAAAGAGTGTGAAAATACAACAAAATATTAAAATTGAATGAGAACCTAAACTTTCGGTCAATTTAGCAACATGAAGTACATTAAAAACTAATTAAGTGCCCGGTTTCGTCAAGAAACAGTTCACTGATGGGGATTATTATAAAAACAAAAGGGTAAGAATAACTGCTCTAACAATGTCGACATTCACAAGAAATACACTTTCAGTCATTGTGAAAATAGATCTATCATTGACTGCCTGAATGACACATTCTATTATTATCTGAATTTATTATTGTGTGGTATTCCGTTATTATGAGCCATTCAATGAATTGATCAAGGGCCTTAGATTAAAAGTGTTGTTAGTCTCTGTGCCGACGGCAGATGCTATCTCCGCCGCCTTTGCGTCCGTCTCTGTCTCCGTCTTCGTCTCCGCCTCTGCCTTAGCCTGTACCTCTGCCTTCGCCTGCGCCTCCGCCTCCGCCTCCGTCTCCGCCACCGACTGTACCTCCACCTCCGCCCCACTTTCGTCTTGACCGTCACCTCCACCTCCGCCTCCGCCTCCGTGGCCGCCGGCGCGCCGCCTCCCGGACAATGGAAGCGCTCTGTTAAGCGGCGTCTCCAATCAGCCGCCGGGCCCTCGTCGGCCGCGGTGGCCTCGGCCCACAAGGTCGAGTGGTGGGAGGCGGCGGCGCCAGAGGGCGTGGTCCGGAGGCAGCAGGACGTGCGCTGTGACTCACGTCAGCGGGGACTTGAAGGGCGGGGCGGGCGAGGCGACGACGGTGCCTGGCGGTGCCCGCGGCAAGCGTCTCCGCTTCCGAACCAATTAGAGTCTCGCGCGCCACCCGCCCCTTGCGCACGCACTCGCTTGGAATTGCAAGTATGCGCGTTTCACGTGATTGCTTTTCAGTCCTAATGCGCGGTTACGATGATAACCAGTACTGTTGGAGTCCTCGAGGTCGGAAAGTTTAAACGGTACTTGAATTGTGTTGATTTACTATTTAAAAAGTAAGTTGTACAGTTCTTTAATAATCTTAATAGATATAAACTAGAGCAACACTTAACTTCATCCGTTTCCCAAAAGTGAATGACTACTAGATTTTATTAACGTCCTGAAAATACGGAAACGTGTGTAGGTCGAGAGCTTCGTATATTTGAAATTATTACAAGAATCTTACTGAGTGCTACAAAATAGTGGCGTTTTGAAAGCTTTTAATTATTGATCAAATGTTCCCTTTCCCTTATAATTTATTTTGCTTTACTGCCTCTGTCTTATATTTCTATACTGTTTTTCTGCCTAATTTCAAACATATTTTCAATAGGAAAGAGATAAAGGAAATAAGGCCCCCATTTATTTGAGATTTATGGCATCAGAATGGAAGAGAAATGTTAGGACGGTATACAGAATTGTGTTTTACGAAACAAATTAACTTTGCGTAATTAATAATACATATCAGTAATAAACCTTTCTAAAACATATTTACTATGACATGGATGTCAAGGCCGAGGGCAAGGAAACTAGCGCCCTAGAATTATGGGGCGTTGAGTCCACAATAACTGGCGCGAGATTTAAAAGTAAGGGTTGTACAAATTGCTGAGTTGGCGGTGTGACTTTGGATACCTGTCCAATGATAAAGTTTTGGAGAAGTCAGTTGGCAATTATTTCTCCAAATATAGCTCTAATAAGGTTATAATCTTTATTATTTGTTACACATAAATTAAATATTGCATTATAGCATTATACCAGTAATACGCAATTCTTGCAGGTTTATGGACCCGCATTTCTCTCGTTAAGTATTTGTAAAAATTCTACTTGATGTTCCCCGGGCTTTAGTAGCTGATATAAATAAAACCAATTAATAAACTTGTTTCTCCAAAGAACTGTTGACAAAAACGAACAGAAAGGGACGGAAGAAATTATCTTCTAAACGTAACCGACATTCATTCAGGTTAGCTTAATCAAGGGGATAGAGTACTACATGTACGTCTAAAATATTACATATAAGAAACATACGTACAGGCAAATTTTATATCTTGAAATTCTTGAAATAATAATATTGATTCAATAAATGTGTGTGGTTAAGGTACAGAAAAGTAAGCGATTTCAACTCCTTTATAAAAACATTCACGATGTACAAAAGGAAATTCACAAAAAGAGTTAGATAACAACTTATTACATGTGTAGTTACTACAGAATGAAAAATATGAACGAGCAACATATTGCATTTACCAATTTCGTGTATTAAGATGTTGTTCTTTAGCTGTTCACCATCAGGTGGCCGTGACGACACACGTCGCCTCGCCGTTTGCAGCAATTTCACGAAGCCAGCGCCCGCAGCAGCGTTTCGCGGAGTCAAAAGGCTGTGACAAAAGGCTGAAGGCGAAGGGGCGCAGGGGTTTCGCCAGCGCGGCCGTGATCCCCACGTCGCGGCCGCTGCTTCCGCTCGCGTGGCCGGCGCCCGCACCCTTGAACCTCGACGCCACGACGTAACCTCGGTCACTGCTGCCGCCGCCGCAGCAGCCTCCGCCACCAACTCCGCCGTCTCCACCGCTCGCTCTACATCCTCCGTCGCTTTCTCTCGCTCTTTTGTCACATTCCGCGCCGTCTTTAGAGCCTTTTCTGCCTCGTTTATCGCCTTCTCTGTTTCCTCCATCGCTTTCATTCCCTCCTTCATCGCCCGCTCCACATCCTCCATCGCTTTCTCTGCCTTAGTTATCGACTTTTCTGCCCTCTTTATCGCCTTCTCTACCTCCGTTATTGTCTGATCTGTCTCCTTTATCACATTACCTGCTTTCTTCATGGACTTCATGGTCTTTCTTTGTAGCCTTCTCTACCTCATTTAACGCTTTATCTCCTTCCCTTATCGCATTATCTGCCTCTTTTATCACCTCATCTTTCATTGTTTCCAGTCTCCAATGCCTTTCTGCTTCCTTCATCGCTTTCTATGCTTCCATGGCCTTTCCTTCGCTTGCTCCACCGCCGTTTGCGTTGCATGCACTGCCTCCCCAATGTCTTTCCCACTTCCTTCATCGCCTTTTCCGCTACCTGCTCCTCTGATGACTATGCCGTCTTCGACTCCTTTGTCCCCTTCCCTGCCGCTGCTCTCCACCATGTTTTCATCCCGCCTCGCTCGCCTCCTCCTCCTCTTCCTCTTCCACCACCTTTTCAGCTTGTACTACTCCTCCTTCTCCAGCTTTTTCTCCGTCTCCTTCTCTATCTTCGTCACCACCTATTCCTTCCCCACTCCGGCTCGTACCTCTGCTACCCTCGTTAGTACCACCTTTGTTACCTCGTCCCGCCCCCGGCACCCAGCACCGTCACCTCACCGCCACTGGTTCCACCGTCACCGTCACAGCCTGTCCCTGCGCTCGCGGCGGTCGCCGGTGAAGAAATCCGTACTTGTGAGCGCGCGGCGGCCGGCGCTGACAAAGCGGAAAGAATTACGTTTTCGTTTCCCGCAAGGTCCGAGGGCGGCAGCGGCTGGCCCAGGCGGCCGGAAGGCCGGCCGGCCGGGTCGCCTTGCGCAACGCTCTTTCCACCGCCGTCGCTGCCGTGCGTGGTGCGGGATGTTGCGTGATTCCATTTGCATGCCGCCCACCCGCCCAGTGCCCCTGCTTGGTTGCTTCGGAGCAGCAGGACATATGCTTATGGCGAGATTAAGCGACAGACGGTGGGTTTTCTTCCAGGTGCGAAGTACATGCTCACGCTGGGTTACTTCATTATTTTACGTATTTGGCAGTATCGTAACGAGAATACTCGTACGATTGTCCGTGGATGCAAAGTTGTTGAAGTTATTATTTGGTATTATTTTTACGAACCAGAAGCAATAGCGCCTGGAGTACATGCCGTGTGCGTCAACTCCCATGGACGCCTGCCCAGTGTATGTTGAGCATATTGCAGCCAGGAGGTGGCAGTGTTCCGCTCGCTGCAATGGGATATCGGGCGCTTACCGGCGCACACCCACGCTTTGGACGTCGTAGGATTTTGCGTTCTATCACAGAAAGAACGCCGCCATTTTCTGAGACCGGACACTCCCAGGAATATACATAACATTTACGGGACTTATTACCTCTACTCAGAAGCGACGCGCCCGGCAATTTTCACTCACTCGTTCTCGCGCTTCGTTTGTGTTGAACATTTTTAAGCGATGGCTGTAGTTAGTTGGATAGAAATAGTTTTTAGGGCTCTTATTCAGCCGACTGGCGGTTACCCTGCATATCCCAATGGGGCGTGTAGTCGACCACACACTAGGCATCAACACGCTAGCGGGCTCTTCTGATCTGGATACCGCCTGTCACCTTCTACGCGGTATGTCAACAATTGCGAACACCTCCACCTCACGATAGGGCGACGCACTATGCTATTCAAACATGCTACTTGGCGCTTGGAATGACATATATATGGCACTAATCTTATTTTCGGGTATTGCACGGTTTTTTGAAAATGGAAAAAAATATTTTTAAAACTAAAAAATTGAAGATACAGATTTTTCTCAGTCAATGTCTCGAGTGTTTCATGTAAAGTACCCCAATGTACAATATTAGCCCTTTAAAAAGATTATATACATTTTTTGAAGAAATTAGTAGTTTTTGCATAATATGCGCTTAAAATTTACAAAAAATAATTCGAAAACCACTCCAATTTTTTTCTTTAAATTTTCTCTACATATGTAATAAGGAACGGTAAAAAATATTATGCTAATCCTATTTGCGCGTAATGCTCGTTTTTTCGAAAATTACAAAAAAAATTCAAAAATACAAAATTGAAGATTTAAGAACTTTGGCTCAGACAAAATCTGGTGGACAAAATTAGCAGTTTAAAAAAGATCATGTACAACTTTTTGTAAAAGTTAGTAGATTTTGCGTAATTTCGTTTTGCAATTTATGAAACATTCCGCATTATTAATTTGTTGTTAACCCATTGTGCATAAAACGATAACATTGTAATATTGCAAGAAAGTATGTTCGGTTATTGCACCACTAGTTTCTATGTTGCGATATGTTTTATCCTTACAACTTATTTTGCAGATTTCTGTATTTTTGAACGCATCAAGAATTTAACGTATGATTTTTCATTCGAATACTTCTAATTTACCTAATTTGTAACTCAATACTAGACATTTAGAAGCATACTGGCATTCCGGATTGATTACTGTATTGTAGTGCTATATTTTGAGTTTTCTTGATAGACACATCTTGATGTAGATGTTCCTGGTGATACTATAGGCTCTTGTATCCTTTCTTCTATAGCAAATTTTTTATAAACCGTTTTCTTGAATGATTTCCACCAAATATTTGAACTTCTTCACCGACTTTACAGGACCAATTTCTGTTGCTAGGGTTTCGGATTCATTTTTCTTTCTCGTCATAAATTTAGTATTTCTTATAGAAATTCTTAATCCTGAGTTGTTGGCTATCTTTTCTAATACTTGGACTTGTGATGCTATACTATTTATTATATAATATTTTTACTTCACCTATTTTGAGTCGTGATTTTGGATCTGACACGTTTCCCATGGACAGTTGAACAATATGAACTACATATTTATAAAGAGGCAAATCTAAGCACGTGCCTAGTGCAGTTGGAAGGGAGCGCAAACTTTCGGTGGAACATTTTTTAGATAATTATGTTTATTGAATATTAAATTTAAAAATATAATATTTTTATGTACAACTTAATTCTTTTTTATACTGTTGTTACAGCTTTGGAAAAAATCGCCGCAGATTTTGCTCTAGTTCCTTGGAAGAACTGAGCTTTACACATAATTTCCAAATGTTAATATCGCTTTCGTATGTACAAGTATATTCCTATTTTAATTTGTTCGGCTGAAAGATGGTTTTCGAATTTGAAGAGCATTAAAAACTACTAAAGATAAACAATGAGCAAAATAATAAACCAATAAATGGACGTGTAGCATAGAAAAAGTAGTTTTAAAAAGATTGAATTAATTAGTAGATTGTATTCAAGAATATTGTGATAATATCAACAATTTTGCAAACCAAAATGTTCGAAGAAAGCAATATTAATGTTACATTATAATGCATTATTAATGGATTATTAAAACATGCATTAAAATAAACTACAATATAATTTATTTGTAATTGTAATTGTATATTTTTGTCTTGTTACATTAAAATTAAAATTCAGTAAATTAATCGGGGGCGCCCAAAAATTATATTTACTTGGGACGGCAAATTACATAAAACCGCCACTGCCTATGGAATATGTATGTCAGGTACATTTTCCAAATTACATAAATTTAACGAAATATATGAAAACCAACAAAATCGCCTTTTCCACTAAGAGCTGTTACACGATTGTTTTAGCGTATTTTGGACATTGACCCAATCGCTTTGCATAACGGGGCTGAAGTCGGGAGCCGCGCCAGACGCCCAGGAGGCCACCCACCTGCGTCACGCTCTCTGTGAATTGACCCGCGAGGGCGCGCGGCGCGTAGACAACAGAACCCGATTCTGACGCACGGCTGCAAAGGTTCGTGGCGTATCGTCCCCGCCCCCTCCACGTGCCCCCAACACGTGCTTTTGTGAATGGACCCTGCTAACAGTAGACTTCTCCTGCCCCCGTTCGAGCCCACAACCGCGCTCTCTCTCTCTCTCACTCTCAATCCACCAACCTGTCCTCCCCTCCCCTCCTTTCCACCCATCTGCTCCGGTGGCACGCCTCGACATTCTCCCGGCCCCCAGGCCATGCCTGACTCTCTTCCACAGGAAAACCACCGCCACTTTCCCGCACGCCGTCACGTCGTGCCGTGTTCGTCAGTAACTACCGAACTTGCTCCTCCACTCCTCTCCCAGCTCCGACTTATCTCTTCTCTCCGCCCCGCCTACTCTCTCCATCCTATCATCTCTCCCCGCTCCATAACTTATCTCCTAGCCCCGCTCTGTCTTATTTCCTCGTTCCGCCTTTTATGCCTGCCCTTTCCTCCCTTTCTGCCACCTCTCTCCCAGCCTCACCCTTTCTCTCCTTGCCCCACCTGCCCCTCTCATCATTTCGCTTCACCTCTCCTTTCCCTGGCCTTCCTCCACCCCTCTTCTGCCCCGCCCCTTCCACGGCCTTCCCTCGTCCTGTCTCCTATTCGTCCCGCCCCGTCGTGGATCCCGTCCCACTCCGCGCGGTGGCAACCGCAGGCCCGTGCCGTAAGCCGCGACGCCATTCATGCCGCCGAATGCGTCTGACGTTATCGCTTCCCTTCCGCAAGTCCCGCGTTTTGCCCTTTCTCGCATTCAGAGGTTGCGTGGCGTTTCCTCGCGAAGAGATAGCGCGCTCTAGCAACAGGCCTGCCAATCGGCGAAGGCGCAGGGGTGCGCGGTCGGAAACTGATTGTGGTTGCGTATGTGGAGCAGGTTGTTCAAGAACTGAGAGCTGCTGCAACGAGAATTTGTTTGCGTGGGTGAAGAGAACGCCCGACGCTCTCTGGCTTTTACTCAAGCGTTGTTTTCTTTTGAAAGTTAAACATGTCAATTACAGTTCACTGAAATGCAATTCGATCTTAAAAACAAAGTTGCACGGAAAATTGCATATCGGGAACGTTCCTTTGAAACGTATATATTTCAATACTTACTTTCCTTCTATTCGCCAATTTTTGGGGGTGTTTGATGATTTCCTTTGCCTCTTTCATCGTCAATGATCTCCAGTGCTTGGACTTTATCGATGAAAACTACGACCAATCTTAGCAGATGGCATCCTCAGTGTCTAAATACGGCATTTCTTAACAGCTAGAAGTGTTCGTTAACTGGACGTTTTCGATTGAGGGCAAGGGACTGAGTAGGACTAGTTCATTAAAAATGCGCAGAAATCCTCAATAATACGCAGAACAAGATTCAGTACTTAAACGCAAAACGGCTCCATGAACTCAGCGACGACACCGTTGCCTCTGCAGCGTCGTTGACATGACTAAGATTCGAGTCCCGACACTGGCGAGTTTTAATTGGGTGGAAATCATCCAGTTTCAAACTCTACAGGCCGGCCGGCATCTCTTATCAGTAGTATGTATGTATGTATGTATGTATGTATGTACGTATGTATATATATATATATATACGTATATATATATATATACATATATATATATATATATATATATATACATACATACTACTATGCTACTATATTACCACACATGTCGAGAGATAAGAGCCTTTCCCGGCTGGGTGGTGCTCCGATGAAATACTGAAAGAGGGGAATTGATTAATTGGTTGATTAGTGATACGGGCGCGTCAATTGCGAAGACCATTAGTTCTGTTCGTATAATACATGCTTTGTCGCGCGAGGGAGCGTGAGAATTTCGTATCTGTGAGAAGTTGGAATATAATTATAACTTTACATGTTGTGCAAATGTTTTACGTAGGAATTGTCATCTCTCGACAATAATAGCATTGAAAGTTGCTAGAAATCTTCGAAACCGTCAATGGAAACGACACCTACGTACATTTTATGAAGCATTAGTCAAGCATAGTAAAGCCCAGTCGTGAAGCATTTTTTTAAAAAAAATGCGATGTTGGACATTCGCGCTTGTAATTCAAGAAAATATTCTACTTTTAGTGTAATTTCGGCTCACCTAATGCGTAAGCTTAGTGCTTACAGTTCCGTAGATGAGCACTTAAAAAGCTGTCACCATTTTTTTATTAAAAACAAAATCCTATATCAAAGATGTGCAATCATCCTAAGCGAACATTCAAACGTCAATTGTCATCAGAGCATTAAGAAACCACTAATTTCCATCAATACAAAAATGTTTAGCCATATTTAAGATTTTCTTTATCAGCAGCACATACAAGACAAGAATAACTTTCATCATTAAAATGAAAGAAAAAACATCCTGGCGTACACAGCTAATAAAAACTACAGTGTGGTGATTGTTTCTTAGTTGTACAAATATATTCCTCAACGGGAGGTATGGGTTCAGTCCCCGTGCAGGTCATCCTGCCCGTTTTATTTTGTGGTTTCTCTCAGACATCCAGGCGAATGTTGGGATGGTTCTATTGAAAGCTACGACGCGAAATCGGGGTCGCTAGGCGACTTGGGTGTTCGGCTAGAAACCCCGGGATCTAACAGCGCTGAGGTTAATTGGCTTTACGGGTCATAATTGCTAAATACAAATACAAATTGCTCAACGCATTCGCTATGATTTCAAAATGTGACTAAAATCGTGTACAAAGCGGGTAATTGACCCTGCAGTGCAGACGTGTGAATGACCTTGTGGGGTGAGTACTCTGCGTGACGCCACCTGTGGAGGGCCCTCGAGACTGCTCTGTTTGTCCTGGCGCTGGCCTCGCAGCTGCCCTTTGCACCCGCCCGGCCCCACCTCGCCAGACCCATGCACTTGGGGCAATGTGATATTTACCCAAGCTCCGAGTAATCGGATTACGGGATGAACCTAACTGACCAAATGTCAATTACGTACTGCTGCGGCGCTGACTGTCTCTGTCATAACCATTTAGGTAAATACTCTATTATTGCTACATCGTCTTCGAATTAATCATAGCAATTTACGTAATGTATAATATTGGGACGTTTATCTTTCTAAACCTTCACTTCTAACAAAAGTTTCTAGCAGTACGATGTATTAAAGAATAGAAAAAATACCTAATCTTAATATTAGTTGAATTCAAACATTGTAATAAAAATAACACTTTGCCTGTGATTTCAATGAACTGTGATTTTAGAAACGAAAAAAATTGTACACACCACAATTGGAACCTAAGAACAAAAAAAAATATAACGGCATTGTGACCGTTGAAGCACTTCAACCAATCAACTCGAAGCTGCATCATTAAAAAAAATCTTTGCTATTTTCGGGTAAAAATGAAGAGCTTGTTTCCGCTGCCGTATCTCCGTGACACACAGGATGAGAACGAACATTTAGACTTGAAGTTTAAGATGAAATTCGACAGTTTTCGGATAATGTTGAACATAGATCGCAGGAAGATTTGCAATTTGATGTGACCCACTTTACATCACTACACACACACACACACACACACATATATATATATATATATATATATATATATATATATTATATATATATATTGTGGCGTTATTGGGAATTGTGCAAACCCATAACACCACCGTCTCAATAGTGAACACTACAAGAGGAAGCGAGGATATCAGGCGGCGTAAGGCAGAGTTAATTAACGCGGCCGGGCCTAGTATCGTTTGCCCGCTACTAAACGAAGGCGAACTAGCGACAATGTTTCCTGTCGACAAGGTGAGAGAGAGGAAGGCAGCCCCACCACTGAGAATTTCCCCAGGTGTCGACGATAAAATACGCGAACCCGCAAGCGGAAGCTCTCTTTTATTGCCACCACTCGTCGAGTAAGCAGCATTTTGATCACTGCTCACCGAGTCACCATTTTCGTTAACATTAGTTTAGATATTGTTTGCCGTTGCAACGACTACTAGGTAGGAGAATTCGGCGTCGACAAGACGTTCTAGTCAGTCGTTCGCGAGATAGTGCAGATTAAGTAAAGTGTTTCTTCAATTATCAACACGGGAAGTAAAAGTTACCAGTACACGGAACAAACGCCGAAATCGGCTTCCGGACAACTTCGGGACGGAGCGGAGTGCCGAGCGCGCCGCCGCACGTTGCCACGGCGCACGCTCGCCTTCCAGTCAGCCGGTGACATCGGAGCTTCAAAGGTAGCGTTACTCTGCTACGAACTATTAAAAGGCCTATGCCGCCACTGCGAATTGGTGAAAAACTTAATGTATTATAGTGTGTCAGTTATAATAACCTCTAATTGCACAAATGAATTCTTTTAAAATTCTTCTAATGCGCGCGTCAATTTCCCCTGGAGACGCCATTCACGAAAATGTACCCCTCCTTTATTGATTTTATTTGTCGTGTGAAAGTGCAGTTTCCCCAGGTAAGTCACAGCTTGGCGTCCGAACAGTATGGACTCGTGTATATAAGAAATGTGGCTCCAGGGAATTTGACAAAACAGTTGGAAGTTATATGATGTGCATGAAATTGGATTGAGGATAAATATAACTGTTATATAGAGGGTATATTTGTTAGATTTGAAATGATTGTAAGCGTTAGATATCATTAATGGTTTAAAAGGGCATGTTGAATGATGTAATTATTGGTGATGGAGTTTCCGAGGACGATATTAAACTAAAATTGAGTTGGGAGTATAACAACATAGGGAGTAATTAAGATATGCAAATCCATGTAAAAGTGTACAGTGAACGTGCACAAAACTTTGAATTTGATGTTGATAATTTTAAAGAAGTTATTACGAGTGTATATTGGTTTATTTGATGCATGTGTTTGTGTTCGGAAGGAATTATTGTGTATGTATATGGACTATGGAAATTTTTTAAGAAACACAGTGTATTTGTGTATTAGATGAATAATTGGGATCTGTTATTTATGAATTGAATCGAAGTGATAGTGGGTGTTAGAACAAGGTGTTTAGTAACGACCTAGAACACTAGCAAAGAGATTTATTGCAGTATAGGGCCATTGGGAAGTTAGTGGAAAGTCGTATAATATCACGGTTTAGTTGGGACGAACAGTATCCTCAAAATAAAAAGATGGAGCCCGTAGCATAATGTTGGATGAGGATGAGAGAAGAGAACGAATAGATGATACGGACGAAGGAATTGGTGGAAGTAATTTTTGAAATTAGATAGTGTAAGTGGAAGCCGATTAGTGATACATCGGGAGACTGTTTTATGAAAAGGTGGAAATTACGTCGACGCCGATGAACCAGGCAGCAGGAAAACGAATTCAGGAGGAGCCGGGTAGATACCCATTCAGAGTTAATGCAGATGATGATGAAGATGTTAGAGGGACAAACAGAATAGCAGAAGAACAAAACAGGAAATTAGAAGAACAGAAAAGAATAGCAGAAAACAAACAGAAATTAGAAGAACAGAAAAAGAATCGCAGAAGAACAGCAATAGGAAGATATTGGAAGAACAGAAAAGAATGGGGAAGAACAAAATAGGAAATTAGAAGAACAGAAAAGAAATAGCAGAGAACAAAACAGGAAATTAGAAGAACAGAAAGGAATCGCAGAAGAACAGAATAGGAAGATATTGGAAGAACAGAAAAGAATGGGGAAGACAGAATAGAAATTAGAGGAACAGGATAGGAAAGCTGAAGAACGAGCGATAAATTACGAGATGAAATAAGGGGCAAATAGAATGTTGAATAAACAAATCGATTGACCAAGAGGAAATGTATAGGATTAGCGGAACGAGTGGAGGTTCATGAACAACTGATTTCCGATGGATTTGAGAAAACAGAAGAGGAACTAGAGTCTCAGTAAGTAAATTGGGGGGAATTGGAAGCCAAATTACATCAACAACTGGATACTAAGGTCGCCGCACAGGATGACAAAATTGAGGGGAGTGCAGAACCAATTCGAGAAGAAATTAGAACAGTGGAGGATAAAATAGCGAATTCCAAGTCAAAGTTGTGGACGATGTTCGCAGAGTGGAAGAAGTACAAGAAATATAAGCAAACGTTCAAAGAGAAATAAAGAGAATAGACGAGAATGCGAAAGAGAAAGTTTCAGCACTACGAGCCGATGTTGAACAGATAAAAGAGTGCAAAGTATTGCCGATATGCCACGAGTGGAACGGCGCCCTTACCCCCCAAGTCGTTAAAATTTTCGGAGATGGAAAGGAAAACCCATGTGCTTTTATGGGCAGCAGAACTACATTAGCAGGATCAACACATCGAAAGATGTAAAGTCCAAATTTTTATATTTAATGTTGGAGGGGAACGCCCGGACGTGGGCAGATTACTTTTGATGTATTTCCGAATCCTGTGAAGAATTAAAGACCGGTTTTTCGAACGATATTGAACGAAAGAAAATCCAAATGAATTTTAAGATAAATCGTGATAGAACAGTCATTACAATTATTCCATTGGGAAGTTTCCGGAAATACGCCACGAAGCGAATCATGGAATATAAAACATTATCTCCTCCTCATTGAATGATCAAGAAATTATTTTGTGATTAACGCGACAATTTCCGTCACTGTGCAGAACCTACTGCGCAGCGCCAAATCATACGGATTTAGAAAGATTTCAAAATGTATTGGAGGGTATTGATCTTAACAGTTCGCAGGCGCTCCAAAGAATAGAAATGAGGGCATTAATATGTTAAGAATGGGCAAGTCAGGGGCAAGAATGGTGATAGAAGTAACCAGTGGGATCGACCGCGAAAGGGAGATAGAGCACCCAAACCGAGGAATCAAAGACCAGAATGGCACGTGGACCGGATTCAAATCGCACGGCACGCGGAGAAGTGGGGGAGGTGCACCTGATCAGCCACGCGACAGTCGCTGTAGAGGAAGGACGACAGTCATTTAACCAATAGAGTCCGTGGTGTAAAGTGGCCCCATCGCGGAACCCAGCAGACAAATTTATACGGTCCCTATCAACACCATTCAGCCAGTGCCTACGACGCCACAACCGTGCAGAGACGTAAAAGTCGAGGATTAGAATAAGGAATTGTCCTACACATCAAGGTACGAGTGATCGGAGTGGAAATAGAAGCGGCTAGTAGATACAGGATGCCACGACAAACGTAGTGTCGAGAGTTTATGAAGAATTAATACGAAGGGAACACATATGATGTTGTTTTGCCGAGAATCGGCATACTGATACGAGAACCACCGAAAAATCGTAAGCCCTATCACGAAACAATATGTAGCGCCACATTGGCAGTCAAATAATGAATGTGTAGCTGGTAGTGAAATTTATCATGATATAGATAGCTTTCTTTGGAGCAAAGGCGGTTATCTCTGCAAGCAATTGGTAGATTAGGAGCCCAAGGCGATAGGAATTATCTGGAGAATGAGGAAGACATAAGTGTATGTAGGAATATTATCAGAGAGATGATAGAAGATAGATTTAAAGCAGCAGGTTGAGCAGATAAGTATAAACGCACAACAGAAAGATGAATTATATAAATATTAATAGAAACAAAGGGGTGTTTCAAAAGACCATGATCCCATAATAGACTTCCAGTTCCGCATTCTACTAATTATACCCTCTTTCAGAGCAGCGAAAACTACCTATACGTAGCATAAAAGACTCCGTACAGAGTTTGCTCGCATCAATGGGTGAAGACGGCATCATAAAAAAAGGCACAACACATACACAACCCATCAATAATCGTAAAAAGTAAAGAGTGGACTGCTTCTGTTTTAGACGCATCGGCGATTGGAAGCAAGTGCACAATACCATATAGGACGCCCCATTGCATGGGAAGAAGCGTTACAAGAGTTGGGGAAGCTTATTTTTTCAATACCATTTCAGCAAGCATTATTCAGAGCAAGTGGCGGAAGAGCACCCAAAAAGTACACGTTCTTCATTTGAAGGAATTTGCTACGTTTTGCTGTAAGTACCGTTTGATAAGAACATTGGAGCAGCATTATCGGTGCTGGGATTAGAATATTCACAAGGAAAATTGCAAAAACCGTATAACAGACCGTCGACGACAAGTACTGCAAGCAAGATCTATCGGGACACATTTTTCAAATTTGCGGGAAACTATCCAAATACTACAAGAAATAATTTGTACTAAATCTCAAGAAGTTCTAAACATGGATTTACTAGAAGATAGAGTTCTTACGGGTATTATAGTTCAACTGAAGGATCAGCATGAACCAAAACTATCGAACAAATTAGAAACATACGCCACAAAACTGTGAAACAGTGTCTCGACTTTATGGACATTTTTTATCGATTTGCCCCGATTCGAGGTCTAATCCATTTTACCAATGATAACAGTGCGCCGTAAATGGAATGGACGACCGACACATGACCAGAAGCATTGACAAATTAAAATTTCTTACACAGCTGCTTCATAGCACATCCGACTCACAAAACTTGCATGTACAAACGACGTAGTGATTTTGGTAATGGGGCTATTTATATTCAAGTAATGATGCCAGGAGAAATGCGTATCCAGATTAGTCGGACTAGAGATCTGAAACTCGATTTTCAGCAAACAGAGAAGAAAGCACCCAAGTCTGGGCAATATCAAATTAACCATATTTAAAGGTGACTTATAATACGGCACAGACATCAAGCTTTGACATTTTTAGTATGGTGTACACCGCAAAATATAGCGCTGCATCGCTGGTATTAAATCTTCAAGAGTTTCATTGGGATCGTTTGCAAGGAGCTCAGAAACCACGCCGACTTATTAAGGCAAAGAACGGATATGCGAGAAAAGATACGCAAACGCCAGGAACATAATGCGATCACTGGGAATTTCGAGTCCCCATATTCTGATTGGGACCGATCTCATTTACATTGCAAAGAGAACCATGAATTGATTCTTACAAGGTCAAACAAGTTAAGAAAGGAAACTGCGGAGGTTGAGACGCCGAATTTGCAACGATTAAGGCAAAGCAAGACCGATGGAAAACTCAAAACAGTTTAATCAAACAGGAACGGACTGGAAACATGGAGGATTGGGTCCCCCAAATTTGTACCAATGATTGATCTAAGTTTGCACAACATCACCTGGCGCACTTCGGTGCAAAGAGATTCATGCAACTTATTACAATCCCTTTTTATTGGAAGGAATGAGGAAACCAGATCGCAAGTAATAAGCCATGTATCATCTGTTTGAAAGCCAACACCTAACAGAAGTATATGGTCCGATGCAACACATTAATACCGGAGAGCAAACGACTTGGCTGCTTAGATGTTTATGGCCTTTGCCTCGTACAAACCAAGCAACAAATCATATTATGGTGATTTAGATGTGTTCTCAAAAATTTAGTTCAAGTATATTCCAGTCAATGAAAGAATGTCAAGGAACTGTTGAAATTAGTCGAAGATTTATTCAAATTGTGGCCATTCAAGAGGATATTGTCTACTGAACTATGTTACTAGCGAAAAGAGATGGGTCAAAAGAAGGACAATCTCCAAATGAAATCCCATTCACAACATAGACACCCTCAATAAACCCATCGAGCGATAAATGAAAGAATTTCAAGATTGTTTAGAATACGTGTAGATGACCACTAAAACCTGGAACAAACTTATCCCGACATCCAATCGCTGGTTAACAAAATCCTCATGACAACAGGATACACCATGGAGCACATTTCAACAAACCGCCTCACAATTGATACGCATTGGAGGACCGGAAAATATCCCCAAGAAGAACCACTGAAGACCAAGAACAAATATACCAAGCACTGGTTGAAATCCGAAAGCAAAGGAAGGCGAAAATTGAAAGAAAGAGGACTCGTACCAATTAGTGAAGGGCAATCGGTATTGTTACGGGTCCCAAGGTTCGAACCGAAGTAAAATGTATGCAAAAATTTTTTCCAACTATACGAGGGGCCGTACACTAAGAACAGGTGACTGACAAGATGTGGCCAGATTAGTGAACGATAGCAAGAGGTGTTTAGGAGACATTATAATTTTTTCAAATCTGAGACCGTGTCCTACAACGGGTGAAGAACAATTATGTAAAAAAAAACTAGCAAAGGTAAATCATTTATCTTTGTATAGAAAAAATTAGAAAATGATTATTAAGTCTGTATTTATGTTAGCTAAACTAATTTGTATTTATTACAGTATTTTGGAGAATCATTTTTGTTTGTAAGTATAGAATATTTAGTTCATAAGAAAGTTCTGTTGTAAAGGATAAGATAAACATATGTCCTAGTATAAGGTAATCATTGTTACAAATGCGATTTGGTTAAAATTATTGTACTTAATAGATCACAGATTGCTAATAAGATAGTTTATAAGTGCTGGGAACTTGGATTATATAGTGATTGGATTTTCTTTGACAAGAAAAATCCGGAAAAAAGGGTGGGAGTGGGGGCGTTGGTGAAACGAAGAACGTTTCTACATAACAATAGCAAAACTATATTTAATTATAGAAGAGAGACCGCTGGTTCATCAGCGCCGGAGTGACGCCGCCGCCACCGCTGCACCAACGTCAAAACCGGCGGGGGCAGGTGCGCGACGCGATGACGGTTAGTCAGTACGCGAACGGAGGCCACCGAGCGCCGTGTGTAGTACGAACCGGAGGCCACCGAGCGCCGGGTGTTAATATTGCGAGAGGGGGCCGCTAGCGCCGGCAGTGAAAATATAACCGGAGAAGCCGCGGGTTGCAGCTGCGGATGGGGCTGTGATGCCCAAACCAAATGTGTGCGTGAAATTACAACAGTGTGGAAACTGATTATAGTTATTGAGTGGGAATTAGAGGTTGCAAAATAAATTATCAGATGATTAGAAGAAACAGTAGTGCGAACCAGGAACCGAATTCATGAAAAAACATTAACAGTGGAATTTAATGTGACGAATTAGACAACGGCATTCCATGTCCGCTTGGATGTAATGCGGCAGCGGGCCGCCACGCTGCAACAATCGTATGGGGAATTGAGAGAACGGCTGTAAATTTGCGCATGCCGACGGGACGCCGCTGAGTGCTTGGGGCCGAATACACGAACCAACCGCCGAAAATCGGCTCCGACTACCTTCGGGACGGAGCGGAGTGTGCGAGCGCGCCGGCCGCCGTGCCACGGCAGGCCACGCTCCCTCCAGTCAGCCGTGTGGACCATCGGAAAGTCAAAGGTAGCGTGTACGGCGTGCACGAACTATTAAAAGGGCCTTGCGCACTGCGAATTGTAAAAAACTTAATGATATATGTGTCAGTATTTAAACCTCTAAATGCCAACAAATAATTCTTTTAAATATTCTTCTAATGCACGTCAATTTCCCC
>BOPP01000021.1:11798971-11825271 GCA_017312745.1 Gryllus bimaculatus
ACTCGTTGCTGAGAGAAGCATGAAAGTTCTGGTTTAGCGACAGTAGAAGTAGCAACGAGCGAGGACACTTGCACGAGTCCTTCGGGAAGTATGCAAGGACATATTTCGCAACATGGGCGCCGTAGTCAGAGCGCCACGGATAGCAGACGAGGTGGAAATAAACGACGGACCAGGGCGCACGAGGAAGAAGACGGACGGCTGGGAGAAGAACGGAACGAGGACGCAAAGAAGGCAACCAGCGGCAGAGGCGAAATTCCCGTCTCTTCACGACGCAGAAGCTGGACCGAGCCGAGCGTCGACCACGAGACAGCGCGACGAACCATCAGGCCAAAAAGTGGGAAGTCCACGATATGGGTAACAGTAGGGCGCGCGAAAATAGGTCAAGATTTCACGTCGGCAGGGAAAAACAGTATAGAAAAGTGTTAAGAAAATGAGGACACGGGCGGCAACAAATGCATAGTAGAGTAGGAGACATTTTGATACGCAATTGCCCTGCATAAAAACATACTGACTTAGACATTTATTATTCTGCATTTTCAGACACAGCTGAAATTGTAAAGTGAGAGTACGATAGCGCTACATTTGTCTTTGCGTGTAATATTTTGAAGCAGGAGATATGTAAATGGAAAATGGTTGGTTTCATGCTGGCATGTAATTAGCATAGCATAAATTTAGAGTATAATTCTTTCCAAGGAAATTCCCAGTGTAGATTGAGTAAATTAATTTTCAGAGATCAATTTTTAAAGTAAATAATAGTGTTTAATTCATATGAGTAGTGTAGGTTTTATTTTGGTATTTGATTCTTTTGGTAAACGTGTGATTCTCGCATTCTTGGTTCTGTCATTAATTATATGCCACTAAAAGTTTATGAGTAATAGATGCCTTTTTGCAATCGTTGTTTTTGTTGCAAGTGCCTTTGCACCTGGATCCTGCTCTAGATTATAACGTCAAAATCTTATAAACCCGCTTACGGTCAGCGTGCTGCTGTGAATGGGTGCAAGTTGTGGGCGCAGGTGGCAGCATATAATATATATATATATATATATATTTATATATATATATATATATATATATACCTATATAGTATATATTGTTCAATGATCACTATAGCATAACTGACAATAATGGAGACCCATTCACGAAAATGTACCCGTCCTTTATATGATTTTATTTGTCGTGAAAGTGCCGTTTCCTAGGTACGTCACAATATATTGTTCAATTTAACTTGATAACTTGAAATAACTCAAAAATACGCGATGTACGATAAATTGAGCCGAGACCAAATGTTAACAGTTTTGAAGGGGGAATCATTCTATGCTAAAATCAGCACGCCCCTGCCCCCCAGCGGGTGAGGCGGTGAGCAACATTGAAATCTTAAAAAGGAACCCCAATTTTTTTTATTTCGAATTCGAATTCTACAGACAAAAATACATAAGTTATGTCAGAAACTTTTTTTTCTGATTTGTGATAGGTGGAGCTGTAATCGCAAAAATTTAATTTCCGACGATTTCCGACTGTGATTGGAGTGGTTTCGAGTGTGGCCTCAAGGCACACCCGTCATTTTGTTGATAGGGTCTCTCCATGGTCCGTGCCTACAGTACTTCAGAGACGATCCGATATTTATTAAACATTTAACTTTCTGAACTAACATTCCTCCTTGTTGCATCATGGATTATGTAAATGTGCAAGAAGAAATTGAAATGATTTTCATTTATGGTGAAGCTGGGAGAAATTTCGACGCTGCTGTTAATTTGTATCCTCAATATTTTCCTGACAGAGTACGATCGCGTTTATCTTACTTTAGAATTATTCAAAAATTCTTATCTGATGGAAGTGTACAACCAAAGAAAAGAACACGTAGAGTTTCTGCTTTTTGGAGAAAATAAACAAATATCAGGGCTGGCTGCAGTAGCTCATAATTCCACATACCGAGGTGTTCTGAGAATATCGTCAACAATCTCAGATGATTCCTGCAGTATGAGTGTTTTGGAGGATTCTGGAGATACATATAAATTTCGATCCGTATCAAATGTCATCCCTTAAACCTTAGAAAACTTAGAGAATAAATCCTTAGGAAAGGAAATCAGCTTTACAATACTATTCTATGTCAGAGTAACTACTTCTGCTGGATGAAACCGAGGCGATTGTACAAAACCCGGTGAAGTTAACCGCCATAACATGCATTTTTGGAGTGTAGAAAGCCCACACTGGATTCGTCAAGACAATCATCAGCGACCTTGACCGGTTAACGTTTGGTGTGGAATAATTGGCGATAAACGTATCGGACCATACTTAATTGACGGTAATCTAAATGGTGACAAGTACCGAAACCTTCTTGATAAAGAACAACCGAGAATGCTCGAAGACGTAAGTTTGGAAGTGCGACAAAACATGTGGTTTCAACATGATGGTTATAGATATTACTCAATAGTAGCACGCGAGGTATTGGATCGGGATTACAATAATCGGTTGGATCGGTAGCGAAGGACCTGTGCACTGGCCAGCCAGATCCCCATACCTTACCTCACCAGAGTTCTTTTTGTGGGTTTACCTAAAAGGTGTCGTTTATAAAGAAACGCCTATTGCTCGTGAAGACAATGAAGAATAAGAGATGCTTGTAACGCGATTACTCCGCTTATGCGATGTGTTCGTTAGTTTGTAGGATGAATCAATAAATGCATTGAGGTTCAGGTCCTTCATGTTAAGCACTTACTTTAAATAAATGTTGAGGTATTTGTACAATCATATAAAACCAGCACTTCGATAGTGAGAGGCAAGGGAACTCGCTGAAAACAAGCACCCCAATAGTGAGAGGCAGTGTATAATTTAAAGTTATTGAATCAATAATTCTTTATCTGGTAACGTTAAATCTGAAATTCAAGTGATGTATTACATAATGTTATGATTGGAAAGATAAGCAGAAAACCTAGTGAGAGAAAATGTACAGTAAATGTTAGCTGGTAAGCATTCTGTTGTTCTCTTTCAGGAAATGTTCTTTGAATTGTTATGTGTGTACTATATGAAATTGTAAATGAACCGGAAACGGAATAAGGAGATAATAATTGTTTTAAAAATATATCTTCTCATAGTTCAGAAAACAAATATTTTATAATAAAAATTGAAGATATTGCGAAATGAAATGTCCAAATATATTTTTTTAAACTTTGTCCCAACATTCGAGGGGCAGTTGCTCCACCTTGCCCCTCCCCTGAATTCCGCCTCTGACGATCCTCGACTTATGTAGCATAAACGCGGCTTTCGTTAGCCCCCAATACGAAAGCGTTGGAAGTACCTGAGTTATAACATGAAGGTACTGAACTTATACGCTCGGGTAAGAAGTGAGGACCGGGGGTAAATTCATCCAGAATGCCAACCCACACCTTTACAAAGAATCGCTATGGTGAGATACAACGTGGATTTCCAGACCCTCACATGTAAATTGCAGACATTATTTGTGCCAGTCTTGTAAAACACGCTTCATTTAACCAAAGAACGAAATTTTCTCGTTTTCTTTGCATTTGCGCACGAAATGCGTAGAAAGTTGAAAACGACGTTATAAGTCTCTATTGTGCAAATGCGGCACTCGCTGGAAATGGAAAAGTCGTAATCTCTCCGCATGAATTGATCGCCAGACGAGGGGCTGTGATGCTTTTTTGCCTTCTGCTCGCTTCCGGGGTTTCTCGAGTAATATTAGCAATTGAGTTTTCCAGACAAAATGCGAGGTGAAGCCGTTTGCTCACTTCCCGTAGCCTATGTTACACGAGCACAAACTCATAGTCCAAAGTTTAACGATAATTATTTACGAAATTAAACGACGAAGAGTATCCAATTTTGGCAAATTCAGTCTGTACATTACATATGTGATAAGAGCGCGGTGTAATAGCAATGAGGATTCTATCACTCTGTGTATTTGTCAACTTCCTCAAATATGACTTTCATATCTACCATTTAATATCGGGAAGAAATCACAATGAATAAGCTTTTAGTTAATTTCATATAATTAGGTGTAAAGCATTTTATTATATATTTTTTCAGCGACATAGCAGAGAATAAAAATCGTACGTTTCCACGTGCTATAATAATTTAACCTGAAAATGTGCAGAACGCATTGACTGTAAATATGAATTTTACAGATGGTAAAATAAATAGGGCATACTAACCTCAAATTATTCAGTTTTTTTATTTCGATTGCAGCGCACACAAACTACATTACGCTGCATAAATTTTGATCTTAATTAACCGTTCCATTATACGCATTGGTTTAGTTAAAAAATGCGAAAACACAGACCTTCAATAAAATTAAATATAATTCAATTAAATATTGAAAGTGACGAACTTCTTGTGCTGCACTGTTCACACAATTTCCAATGTTTTTCACCAAAGCCACGATCCGACTATATTTAGCTCCTTCCTGTTGGCCCAAATTCATTTGCGGCGTGCCTGGCAGAGTGTGTTGACCTGCGACCTAGTCAAGAAGAAAAAGAAGCTTCGTACAGCGGGCAAACAAAGAACGGCGGAAGGGCGAAGGAAAGAGCAGGCGCTTTGAGATGAGGCTCACGGAGCGCATTGGGAGAATCTGGGGCGGCTCCGCGGAATGCGCCTCTGAAAGAAAACGACCCCATTCCACTCGTTTAACAACAGCTGGACAATCTGCTTTCAAAACCCGCTTGTATGAACTGGCAGGAACTGGAGGAAACGAAATTTCCGACATGTTTTGAATTATTTATCAAAATAAAAAAAGGTATCTACTTCACCAACAATCCAATTAATGAATGTACAATTTTATCTACTATTTAGAAAAAATATCAATGCCGTCAATTATTTCGTTTTTCTTGGTACATAAAACAAAGATAATATATTCCGTGGTGGTATCAAATAGTGCGGTAATCCATAATCATTAATTAAGGAAATTATTGTATAATAAAATTGATTTGCCAAACACATTATTTCATTTTTAATTCACATATTCAATATAACAAATGATGCATTAAAAAATCTTGGCTCTATTCGAAATTCCAAGAATTTTAATGACACATCAAGCTCCTCTGTAATTGTCTTGCGCGCGCCATATTGGAACACCTTTAAGTTATTTGGTCTCCTTATTGCATATCACTAAGTAAGCAAATTGAAAATATTCAAAAACGATTCCTGAGATATTTATAATACAAACATTTTATGCAATCTGCTTATGAAGTTTGTAATAATATTTTAGTTAAAGAATTCAATCTATCTACTCTTGCCAATAAAAAAGTCTTTGTTGAACAATTATTTTTATTTAAAATAGTCAATGGTCTATCAGAGATCAGTGGATGGACTGAGCGAAGTGGCTCAGTGCGTAGCCCGCTGACTTTGTAATCGGGAAGTCCTGGTTCGATTTCCGGGTCATCCTGACCGGTGTTTTCCTGGTTTCCGTCGGTCACAAGACAAATGCTGGGATGGTTCCAGAAAGTCCACGATCACCTTTCACCAAGCCTGACAAGCGTACGAATATTTGTTTTTCGGGTCAATTTACTCCTATCTGACTGTAGACGAATGTAAATGAAGAAAAAGTTTGGTAAATGTTCAATCATACACATCATTCAGCAAACTTGACACATCACGTGCGTTTGGATAAATAGCTGTGGCTTTAACATTATTTTATTTTGCAAAATCATCTAATCCATTCACTGTTCATTCCAATAAATCAAAATATTATTATTATTATTATTATTATTATTATTGAAAACAAATCTTATAACCGACTTATTCTAAAGATTAATATTCTCGTACATCTCCTTTAAATGTACCTACCTGAGGTGTCAAAGGAAAACGATATCCATTTCTGTCAATCGAACTCAAATGTTCACCATAAAGTGAGAATCACGGAGAGCGAGATGATCAAAAGCTTCGTAGAACCAGTTCAGCGTTGTCGCGATACCCGCTCTCTCTGATCACAAACTCGCATTCCTTTTTACGCAACCCCACCTCCAGTGAAGTCTTTCGTGATAGCTGTGTTCTTGGTTTTTGCTCTTCTTTTCCTCTACAAAACTTAATACTTAAACTGATCCTACACTTTCAGATCATATGCTATTAACTATATTTCAATTCGTACAAAGAACCCTGAATTTGGTGAGTTTACGCCTTGCACGTCTTAATAAAATTTCATGAAGCCATCAAATTCCAGATTTTATATTTAAAGAAATACTTTTTTAACAGAAATACATTTGTATTACGCGTGTTTTAATTTCTGGAGTATTTTGTGGAGTTTTTTGGAATTGGATTATTGTGGGAAGATGCATTTCATCTTTCTCACTATATATCCTCAACAAATGAAATTGGCATCTGAATAAATTACTTCAAACTCAATCTGATTTTTCGTCTGGTTTCCCTTGATCTATTGATTAAATACTAAAATGTTTCTTTCCATTTCTTCTGACACAAAATGCAACTTCACTATGTACACACGTTTTCAAATTTAGCTAATTGTGCGACGAAAGGGAAGTTTAGTTCTTTCGACTACAGAACCATGGAAGCAAGTGTGTAGATCTTTACTCATGCAAATTCTATCACACTGAAGCGATTCTTTTAGTTTTCAAATGTTGCCACTAACGTCGCAAACAGTTTTCAATGTGTTTGTGACTCGTACATTTGTAGAAGTGAAACCATGAAATTCATGAACATTCATTAAAAGATACATTCTTCATTTATTTACTGCAAAGTTGGCATGTCTTTTAATGTCACAAACTAAATAATATAATTATCGCTACCTCTAAAATGTCAAAAGCAAGAGATCAAAAACACTCTTTCAAGGCGGTTTCGAAGAACCTTCCAAAGCACTCAACTTGTGTTGTTGAGCATAGAATGAAGCTCTCCACTTAAAAAAGTAAATATAAGTCCTAAACACGTAAAATGTATCAGGATGGGTAAATTGAAATAATCTTTTACAACAAAAATGTTTTTACAATAACTTCAAATATTACATTCCCACGTAGATGTTTCGAGAACTTTTAACCTCATCTTGAGTACTCCCTATCAGATAAAGAAAATAGAAGTAAAAGTATTTTCCTTTATGCAGGAAACATGTTAGATGTAACATCCGAATTTAGCGCAAATTAATTTTTATTGTGAAAAATTACTTCTTTTTATCCGTGCATATGAATTTTCTCAAGATTTTCGCGGTTTAAAATGTTTCATTATTGTTTTTTTTATTTAATTTAATTGTATGTTGAAGTACAATGTTCAGTTTACAATAAAAACTTTGCAATTGTTGTTTCGTTATTGTGTTCGCATCTGATGACGGGCTGCGCTCGGAGCGAGGCGGTTCGCCTGATCTCCCTCGCCCAGCTTGTCCTTGCCGCTCTTGGCGCGGGGCTCGGCGAGCGCGAGGCGGCGGAAGGGCTGGAGAGGCTTCGGCAATCAGAGCCGGGAGGAAGGGGGACTGTCCCGCACAGAGAGCGAGGGCGGGGGCGGACGAAGCCCCTGAGCTGCAGCGAGCAGGCGAGGACCGCGTGCTGTGGAAGGCAGCCTGCTCGAGCCGAAAGAGACGGTTTCGCTAACGTTCCGCTGGATAAAGTCAAATATAATTCACTGGATAGTTTGTTAGATATGGAAAGTCTTTGTCGTTATTTGGGGATATATCGGGCTTGTCACAAACGAATTATCACAATCACAGTGCCACTTTAGATGCTATTTTCCTTCGTCAACATCTTTCGAGATGTTGGGGATGTAATGATTAATGATAAAACAATGGTGAAATGAGAGGCAGGAGAATGGGGTGAAGATTAAAACTCCCGCAAACCAGCACAAATTCCTCCTGGACCGACTGAGAATTGAACCCGGTCCCAGCGGTGGATTGCGAGCTACACCAGGAGCACCCAGACGATTCGGAGCGAATAGTTGCGGGAGTAGTGATTACGAATAGCTAAGAGGAATCACATAAATATGTCGAAACAATCAAACATAAAAGAGCTTTTATACGCATTATTCAAAAAACTACTCTTTTCATTATCCACTATAAAAATATAACCTCGTACAACCTACAAAAATTTGCTATTTCCTTTAAGCCACTTCTTTTCTTTTAGGATATTTTGAGCTCCGTATGCGAATGTTTCCACGTTCTCAACCGACCTTCTTCAGCAATGGATTCGTTTTACAATACGTTCATTATTGTATAAAATGTATTTTTATTGCTTTAATTTTGATTTATACGATTTTTACAGTAATTATCAAAGTAACTGTTGTAATATGGAATTCATGATGATGAGGATTTCTTATCTAGTTCCCTTTCATCCTCAGAGCAGATGATGAAATAGGCTCTTGCTTTTCTTCAACACACAGTAAGTGTGGAGTTTATCTCTCGCACCAAACGTCACATAGAGGTGTACACTATTTCCATTCAAATTAATTAATTAAAATAATAAATAACATTTCCTTTTATTATAATTTAGCTTGAAGAGTATCGCATATAAAATAAACTGATATTATTTAAAGAAAGATGTGGGTGGATATGGCAGGAAGTCTTTATAAAACATTCAATGTTACACTTTTTGTAATTTAACTACTTTTAATTATGCCATATGCACGTTTGATGTAACTCAATAATTCTCAAAACTGCTGTATTTGTATAGGATTAGTTGACAGAAAACAAAAAAAATATTGAAGTCTTTGAATGTGCCTGATATCATTTACACGTTCCACTTTGATAAATACCAGACTTGTTTCAAGATATGATTTATAGTTGCAGTGTTTCTGTCCGTGCATTTATCGTGGCCGAAACGTGTGCCCTTTCCTCGAAACCTTCAGGAGAGATCATTTTCTGTGAACAGACCCGAGCGGAGCAAAGCGGATCTCCTCCAAGCGCTTCTGATCCTCAGGACAAACAGCTGCGGCGCAATAGCTGCGCGGATACTTTCCAGGTTGCGAAATGTCGAGTTAAAGGGAAGAGCGAAAGATGCCACTGAAGCAACCTTAAATTTTGATTTATACGATTTTTATGGTAATTATGGCTGTACTTTCGACGTTTATCTCCTATTCCTTTGACTTAAAGCTATGAAAAGGCGAAAGTTTTATTAGAAATTGCGTATGTAGACATAATTTTTGAAACAAGAGTGTAATAAAAGATTTCGTTCAGGAATTTGGAAAGATTTGATTCTTTTGACGGAATAAAATCTTCAGTACGAGTCTTTATTTTAGTCTTAAATATCACAACCACTTTGAGGTTGATATGGTAGTTAAGAATAAAAAGTTGACTTTCTGTTACCAGAGTTAAATATTGTCGTAAAATACACAGTATTCACGGGTTTTGTCATGTTCATGAAAAGGGCAGTGTTCAGTCATAAAAAAAACAACGAAAAGTTGATTTGGTGGCCTTATTCCGCTGAGCCAGAGACCAACAATGATTTATATACAGCAATCAATGAAATTTATAACTTATTGAACGTTGATATAAGATTCGAATTGAGTAATTTCGATACAAAAAGAGAGCGTAGTCTAACTCAAAACCGGTGAATGCAAATAATTTATTACGTTATATTCTGAATTCAATTTGAGTATTTAAGACACGTATCAAGAGAGAACAGAATGCAAGTAGCTTGTGTTTGATGTTAAAAAGAGTTGTGTCAATTAATTTATTGAAGAAATAAATTCTTCACGCTACATTCTGGGAGAGGAATGTCATCTGAATTACGTGTATCATCTCGTCACTTGAATTAGGTGTATCATCTAATTAATGTGTACTTAAACTTTGTTCTGTGAGGCGTAAACAATTATAATTAACAAGGTAATTTTTTTCAAAAGAATTTCATTTTTATTTGAAATCAACACCAAATGTATTTAAATAATTCTTTATTCCACCAAATATCATACTTACTTTTATAGGTTTATTCACGTAAACACTATAACAACAATGAAAAAGGGTGGTGTGTACTTGAATGCATATATTTTTACTGCAAACAGTAATTTACTGTTTTCAGTAAAATAAATAATAAATGACGCGTTGGTCTTAGAACCTCGGCCATGTAATACATGGAGCAAACCTTTATGCGCAGAAGTTGCACTACCCTTTAGTGCGTTTGTGGTTCCCAGTCCAATTTAAACCCGAAGCAAGTGACGCAAGCGTTGCCCCACGCGTCTCTTGCGTCAATGTAATTTTCTAGCCGCAAGAAGCGCCCACAAAGTCTTCCTGGCGCAGGGAAAAATGCGCGAGCCTCATCAAGGCGAAAGCCGGCCGCAGACCGAGTGGCAAAGGGAGACAGCGCTCGTTTGTGGGCGACTCGGCACGTGGCACGTGGTGAGCGTTGCGGAGCGATGATTGGGATAAAAGAACAACGCCGGTTTCTGCAACTAGTGCTATTATAAATTACTTTGTAAACAAATTTTGAAACGTTTTATAGAAGGTAAATAGTACCATTTCATTATGAAGTTTTCCGACGAACGGACAGTGGTTTTGCAATTTCGGCTAAATCAACATTATCATTCAAAAGTTTCTGTACTTGCTTACAAGATACACTTAGGGTGTATATGCCTATTAAGAAAATAATATTTCAGATTTTAGAGAGAAAAAAAATGTCCAGGAACGTGCGTCCTCAAGTCAGTTCGCTGGGAGTTAATGGATTGTTTCCAATAACGCTAAACGTTTCTACGAGTAATAATATTTAACCTTTTTTAACACTTAGATATTTGAAAATCTTGTTCAATACATTAAATATTTGAGTACCCGAATAATTTCGGTCTGCGATTACAAAAGCAATTAGTGTGAATTAGATTTCCCTCATTCCTTCTTTCTGTTTCTCCCTCTCTATGACTTTCACTCCAATAACAATGCACTAGATGTGGTGCTTATAACTTAGATCAAAAAAGAGTGTTCTTTTAAGGTCAGCTGCTGAAAAGAGATGGGAACATTGTCATCCAATCGGGAACTTCAGTACCAAAAATTTAAGTCGTAATGATTCTCGCGATTTGATGACAGTGTCCTCTTCTCCAGTACGTGACCTTGAGAAATCTTTCTGTTTTAATCTGAGTATAGTTCTGACGATCGCGCCTTCGCTGCCCTGTTGGAGTCTTTCTGCATTTCGGGGACTCGGGGATCACCCAAACATCCAGCGGTAAGGACTGGATTAGGAACAAAACGAGGAAGCAAGATACGCGTACTACAGTCACCCTTTGTTTAAGGTACTACACCGTCAATCGACTGGATCTAATCGTAGTAAAGTATCGATTTAGCCGAGATAGCTAAGCATTGTACTATTCTAGTTGGGGGTATTCATAAATTTCGTTGATTCAAATATTTGCTACTTTTTCTAGAAATAAATGCTGGTATAAACAGTGATTAACACTCTGCTAGAACTGAACTACTTACACAAGAAGTTAACGAACCAAACATAACGAACAAAACGACCAAACCTCATAAATCAAATAAGTGAAATAAATCGAAAAAATTAAATACTTTTCAGCAGACTCAGTTGACCATTCTCACCTCTACGTTTCTTGGGAGGAATACAAGTATACTTAGTGCGGATAGTCAGTCAGTGTCAGAACGCAATTCATGAATCTCCCAGTCTAGCAGGCTGTCAGTTTTGTGAGTACAAATTTGATAAGTCAATCGTCTCAGACGTTAATGATCGCTCTGATCGACGCGTCAGTTAATTCATTTCGTTTTTGAAACTGAGTTTTGGTGTCAAACGAGAAATGAGAGGAATTGAATATATTTGTTTTTGCAACATTGAGAGTTGGAAACAGTGTTAGTGATTTTTAAATGAAAATACAGGGTTGATTCCGCGACGCGATTCGAGTTTAGACTTTCTGATTTCCGATTCATTCTATCACTCTACCACATCCATCAGAATTTTACTATTTACTGAAAATCTTAATTTAGAAGTGATAGGTTGGCACTTGAAACTATGAAGAAATACTAATGATCACCTTTAGAATTCTCTGGACCTTTTGATCATGAACTTTAGTTTCATAACATATTTTAAAATCAGAACATAAACATTATCCAAGAATTGTTAACTTGAATTCTCTCATTCAACAAACTTGCTCCGCAAGGTCACAATTCGTTTCATGCAAACTTGCAAAAACCCAACATGTTTTTCTAATTTCATAATTTTTTGTAATTATCCCATCACAGAATGCTGAATTGTTTTTTCCGTTTGTAAAAGCAAATAAATATTAAATTTTTAAAATGCAAAATCATTTCAATTGAAAATTGCCATCGTGAAGTTCTATAAATTAAATTTTAATTACTAAAATATATTGTAACTTTGACTGTATTTAACAAAGTCAGGTACAGGAACTAGTCGCCCCATATTAAATTACACTGATAGCTCTCTACAGCGCAATTGCAATGAGGAAACTCCCACAGTTCAGTGAAACCGTCTCATTAGCGGATTTCCTGAATGAGCTGCCTGAGTTTCCTCCGATCGCTTCGCTTCTGCAAAGGCGCTAGTGGACTAAACTGGCTCGTCAGTCCAGCATTGGTGCGTAAATCTTTCAGACGATTTTCTTTTAACATGATACTTGTCGATCGATCTGACTGCGAATTTGAAACGGTGGTTTTTAATTTGAAGGTAATTTTAATTAAGCCTTAATACTTTATAAAAATAGATATCCATACCATGTCAATTTTTCCGAATAGATTGTTTTTAGAGGTCTCTGCAAATGCTTTCCTCACCCAAGTTAGTTTGTAGTTTATTTTCAAGCAAATTAGAAGGTAAACCTGTAATACAAAGGTAGAGTGTATTATAAGAACCGATATATGTATGCCCTGTAAAAAAATTAAAAATTTAAAAAAGAAAAAAAAGAAAAATCACACAAAACGGCTCCAAATGTTTGGCGCGCTCCTCTAAATTGAGCAAAGAAAATGAAATTAGCTTAAAAATTGTGATAGGTCTCATTTTCATTGAGTCTCTAAATTTCCGAACATTGTAGAAGTTGACATTTTCTTCGGTGTCTTCTTACCACCACAATATTGAAGGTTTAATTTTCATTGAACAAACTGTATTTTCGACAACAGCAAAAAGTTACAAGTAAGAGATATAAATATATTCTGTTGATCCACCACTAGTTAATTTATTTTCTTTATTTGATTCGTCAAAAGCTTTAAAACGTGCGTGTACCCTATACGGGCGAGTTTACATTATGCATCATTTTTCTTGTGCTAAAAGTGTCTGATTCGATGTAATAAAACTATTTGGAAAACAGACTTTATATTAGATTGTAAGCTAACAAAATAACTAGTGCCTAATATGGCAGTATTGATCGACACCAATATTTTCATAAGTTATTTACAATTCATTCACATAATAAGAAGTACGTATTTTTTCAATGTTGGATCAAAGAAGCTAAATGAGGAGTCAAGAGAAGCGAAACTTCGCTCATTCTGATAAAATTGAATCAGACGAATATGCTGATCTTGGTTCTACCAATACCGGTGTTAAAATGTTGATGTGAAAACTACGATATTATCGAATAGTCAATACGTTGCTTCCCGCTGCTAATGCTGGGAAATTGTCACGCGTCTTCAAATTTTGGAAATACTGTAGCGTTCCGAGGCGGTTCAGTTCGTTCTCCCGCTCTCCGATTTCACAAAAACCCCATCTCCTGGGTCCAGCTGATACGTCGCAGAAACCGTTGTTTCTGTGACGTTTCTGACTGGTAAGTCCTAGAATTCTAGTCATGTTTAGAATTATTTCCGTCAATAAACAGTAAAAACTATGACACGTATAGAGGAGAAGCAAAACCTGCTCACGTTTTTGTGAGCTCTTTATTTATCACTGTAAATAGAAATAATTTACGGGTTTCTTACAAGAAATCAACAAGTTCAAAATTTCATACTTTGAGATATTTCACGTTATATTTTCAGATATTTTCAAGTTATTCCCTAAGACTGGCGCTATCTGCTGCGACATTTCCTTTCCTCCAGTGCCAAACAGACTGAAAGATAAGTGGCAGGAAACAAAATCATAAATCCATTACAACGCACGTTCGCATCATGAATTTTTTGGTACCTCCTGACCAACTTCGAATTTAGACCAGTTTTCTTCTTGTAAGAAACCCTTGAATTGAATAATTAATAATAGCATCTACAAAAGCGAGGTTAGCAACAGCGAAAAGTAAACATTTTCGCTTCCAAGTTATAGAAAATGTATTTGCTTCGGAAAAACACCTACAGAGTTACTTTTTAGTTTTACTAACAAAATAATAACCCATACTCCCAGAACTACTCATAACAACGAGAAAAAGGAAAGCTCAACAAAACGTGCGCATAGTGAAGCAGGGGTGGATACAGCCGATTATTTCGGAGGAGGTTATCACAGATTTTTGTTAAGTAATAAACATATTTGTCATTATATTGTAGATTATTTTTGTATGTGTATATGATACTACACTATATTATTTTCAAATAACTATATAATTCACCACAACAAATAAACTTTTAAATAATTTTTTTTCCAAATAAAGGAAGGTAACGAAGGAAAACTCTAGAACTTGTGTGGAAGAGGTCACGGTCCCCATTACTGAATACGTCACTGTGAAGCTAAAATTGTGTCCAGAAGCGAAACAAGGGGCCATCTCAGCATTTTTGAGTCGTATGAAAGGAATCTGGACGAAACACCTGACCAAGATGGAGATCATTGACCCAGAAGCTGAAGTACATTACTTGTTATAGGCATTTTAAGTATTTTTACTTTCTCACTTCTGCTTACGATGTATAGAGAAAGTATTGTAATGCCGTGGAAGAAACGGTGAATTTGCGACAAAAACGTATTGTCAGGCTCTGGTAAGGAAAAAGTGGAAAAATATTGTCCCTATATTTAGTAAATTACTTTCTCTAACATGTTGTGTAGTCAAAATCCAAAATTCCAATGTATATAATATCCATTTTCTACAAGGGCATATTAGTAAAGAAAGGATAATTCAAACCGTGTCTTCCCTATCTTCTTGATATTTCTGGTTCCAGAGACTGCGAGCCACTGACCACGTCAGCCTCCGCCAATTCAGAAGGCCACTGCGAAGACGCGCAACGGCGGCTCCTGATTGGCTAGGGGGGCCGTGATGCCCCAGAGGCAGCCTGAACCATGGATCTGCTTTATTGAATTCCATGGAAATCCAGATTATATCGAAATTACATGTGGCATAGACAATTTGAGCTAGTATTAGTAACATATATAGTTAGATTTACAACACCCTTCTTTTAATAGAAATTGCAACTGGCAAATTATAACAAAACTGGTTATTATACAAAAGTGCCGCTTGAATCTCAACTTCGAATGTATTATTGGCATATTGCTAAGGTCATGAGTACTGTTCGTGTAGTTGCTCACATGTGAATGCACATGTGTGGGAGCTTGCGTCGGACACAATAAGCTGCTCTCTGCCGATGGTCAGGTCTTGGAGTCGCGGGCGTGGGCGCACGCCCCGAATGAATGAGGCGGCAACGTCCGGTGCCATGGTGATCAAACGTGCCACTGGACACGTGGCGTTTGATGCTAGAGCGAGCCAGCCCACCATATCCGCGAGTGACAGGCGAAAGCGGGGGTACTGTAACCACATTCGAGGAACCCCGGGGTCTATAAAAGATTTCTAGTGGCCGGCTGCTCTGATCGATAGTTTTTCGTTTATTTTCTATCAGTAATAGGCGAATGGCGGATCAGTATCTTACCAAATGCTCCACGGAGAGTGGATCCTTCCTCCCTCATTCTTGCCCCCTCCAATCCTCTTACACTTACGTTCACTACATTACCACACATGTTGGGAAACCAATCGGCTTCGAGTTTGCTCGAATTGGGGCGGTTACAGGGAAGGAGAAACCCCACAAGTCGACGTTTAGGTCTGACTGTCGGCGCCGGGTCTGACTTTCCAGCAGGGAAGGAACACACTACACTAAAGGGACCAATGACCTTAGCATGGAAACCAATCAATCCCTCAACCGACTCATGGCTGCAACGTCATTATCAGGCACCTCGCCGCGGAGTCCGGAAGCTAGGAAAGCTGCTGGCGGAAGAGGCAACTCGTAGCGGCGCTTTCTTCCTCCGGGAGGGGGAGGGGGCGCCGGAGCTGACCTCCGGCGACAGGGACGAACGGCTTCCTTCTGTCGCACCGGCAGAGAAGCTTCCCCCGGGCAGTTTAGGCAACGCGACTGTGTGTGTGTGAGGAATGACTGGTGGATTCACAAAGATACACGCAGAACTATCTGTAAATTCCCAAAATAAGGCAATTACAAAGTCAAACTCGAAGACGCATGAGTTTTTGACGCGTGGTTATTCAAAATAGAATTATTTTGATGCGATACATAGCTCAGCATATGTTTTCAATTTCCTCTTATCTTCGGATAACTTTTGATTACGAACTTTATCGAGTTACAATTTTATAAATTTTTAATCTTGTATTCCAAACTCCATCTGGTCATAATCTTCCAAACTCAGTCTGGTCTAATCTTGAACCCTTCAGGGGCATTTTCATGCTCGGGGTGAGGACATTTTTTAGAGGTAAGAAATCTAGTTATTAAGATTGAGTGAAACTTTGATATTTTCTTTTTGGAGGACAATTAGCAATTCGTTGCTGCCGATGGTAAGTGTAATAAAAAATTAACGAGTGATAAAAGTATTCACATATAATAGTTTAAAATTCTGGTACGCAGCTGAACTTAATTTGTTTCCATTAATTTGCCATTTTGTTTCTCTCCCGAGTCTAATACACATACGTCACAAGATCATATCAGACGTCTGCACTCTTTAACAATAGCGTCTACACTAAAGCTCTCGAGTCTCATAAAGCCCTTGACTGATCCAAAGTGTTCAAACGCCGTTCTTCAACAGTTTTGAGATCGATGGGGATAATCGGGAAGCCACCCAAAGGCAGTCCGAGAACGCATAGACATTACACATTATACAAACAGCGCTTAGTTTGTTACAAAGGAAGGGAAGGGGTACTGGTCGATCTGATGACAAAGGGCTTGGGTCCGCTGTGGATAAGGATGCGTTCCACCAATGGGAGTGGGTTCGAATACCGCGGTGGGGTATTAATGACTATTATATTGATGCTATATCACACCCGGCGTAGGTGGAGAAGGGTATTGGAACAGCAACGAAGTAGTCTCGTCCGAAGGCTGCGGGAAAATAATTCTTCATAAGGCAAGGGTATCACCACCAGCTTTACTGTAGATCGGTAGGCACTCGCCACCTCGTATCCCAATGCGTATTATTCCTATCCACAATTATATATCTGTAATCTTTCATATAATGAAGGGAAAAGGTAACCTACCACAGTAATTACCTGCCCAAGAAGAGGAAATACAAAGTCGTAAACTTAAGTTTTTTTATTGTAGCGCGCTCCATAAACAACCTCTTTTAAGAGAATTCTTAGATAGATTTCACATACGACAATTTCCATAGATAACGGAAATTACAGTAGTGTATATCGGTGTGAGTGATAAGACTCGAACAAAACCCTAACCTTTCCTAGCCAAGGTCAAGTTCAAACACTAATGTAGCGCACTGTGTGCTCCTGTGCAACAGTTACAGATTTTTCTTTCAACCAATACTAGAAGGAAGGACATTAATAGCTTGTAAATTTTTTATTGTACTTTATCATTGTATTTAACTGTACTACATACTAAATTCAATTGAGTAGTTAAATCGTTAAAAGGTAAATATGCATATTTTAATGTAAATAATACTCAAGAATAACATAATGTTATTTCACGTAATCTGAAAAATCATTAATGGAAGTGAATTGTTTTGAATAAGGGAAACTTGAATTGAATTGCAACATAATTTATGCCACAGCTAAACTTCTATCTACGCTAGAGTGCATACCGTTCTGTTCATTGTCTAAATTTGATTTTCTCTTATATTTTGTTGCGTGTGAGGCAGTTTTATATAATCATCATTATATCCGAAATGGATAGCTAGAATACATTGACGTGTGAGCAGTATGACTTTCTTACTACTCCTAAATCATCTCAAAAACTAACTCAACCATCTTAGGACACTTGGGAGAGGTTGTTGGTTTATACACGCTATGGCGTCTTATTAGCAGGTAACTTCCCGTGCTAACACAACACTAAGGACTTTACGTAAAAGTTCCTGGGATCGGAAATATAGGATCCGAGAGCGGACAGTGGCAGAATATTAGCCCTATTATCTTAGATGTCCTAGTTCTATGTAGTCTTGTAACAAATACTTCTCCATACTGTCTCCTGCTTCTCCATACTGTATCAGCTTCAAAACATTATTAACAATTGGTTAATACATTTTCTGAACATCAACATTTATTAATTTAAACCATTCATTTCAAACATCAGAGGTGAAATGTTGTAATGTACGTTACACGGAAAAGGAGTGATGTAAATATTTGGCGGATTCTTGCGTGACTTTTTGCAAGTCAAGGACTTGCGGAAACCATGACCGAATTCCCTGTGTCGACAAGCTGGAAATCCTTCTCTCGTAATCGAGAGAAAAGTGTGATATAACGACATATCGTAACCCCCGCGCGGAGCAGCCCGATAATAGCAATCATCGGCCTCTCTCCAGCGCCCGGTGCATAGCGCCTACAGCCTCCGGGAAGCGCAAATCTCTTGATCAGCTGCGAGAGACTGGAGGGGGTGGACGGGGGTGGGCGGGGTCGGAAGTGCGCCCGTAGCCGAGAGGGGGCACGGTGCTGACGCGATGACGTGATGTTCAGCGGGGCGGGCGAAGGAATCGGGGGGGCGAAGGGGGCAGTGGGGACTATGAAGGGTCCGGAAGGCGAGCCAGCGTGGGGCGGCGGAAACAGTGTGGGGGGCGGGTTAGGTGTGGAACGGCGGCGGCAGACGGGCTGGCCGGAGGAGGGCCGGGGAACTACGGGGTGAAGGACGGTGAGGTGGCAAGCGCTATAGGTGAGGGTGCCGCGGGCAGGCGAAGTGACTGTTGCGACGGAGCCGCTAATATGGAGCAGAGGACGCTGACAGGAGTGCAAAAGGGAGGGTGTCCGCGGAAGGCGTCCGTGAAAATGGAGATGCAGGTAGAGCGGGAGTGGAAGTGGAGGAAGCGGGGGGTGGGTGAGGGGTTGGAGGCCGCTGGCTTGCGGCGGGATAATGGAGCAGGAGTGGAGGCGGAGCGAGGCTTGAAGAGGAGTGTAGACGTAGTGGAGGCTGAGGATAGAGAAGTGGGGAAGAGGCAGAACGTCAGTTGGGCGGGGTGAGGTGGGGATGGAGGGGGTGTAGATGTGTTTGAAGGCGGAGGTTTAGGAGGGCGGACACGTTGAACTTGGCCATGGGTCTGTGAACTCTGTAAGTTTCATACGTCTGTCGTCGGTCTGTTAAGTATTATATTAGTTCACATAAATTTGGAGAATGTTTATGTTAATGTATTTGTGTAATTGTTTGTGTTTATGTTAATGTATCGCAGTGCGGTGAAGTGTGGTGAAGTGAAGTTTGGTGAAGTGGATTTTTATGAAAGGTGAACGGTGAAATGTTCATGAGATTTGTAACGTTTGTAGAGTTTGTATAGTTATTAAGTTCTGTAATGTTAAGTTAGTGTATTCTGCCACCAAGTTCTCTTATTCTTACTCTATCCTTATTATTACTCTATCCTACGAACTTTATGCTTTATCGTTGTATTACCCATCAAAATTATAATAAATACATCACCGTTATATACGAAACTAGCACAGTAGTAAGTTGGTTTTCGATGTATGAATAAAATATTTACAGTCCAGCCAACAATAGCAAACGAATCCGACATTTTGAAAGGAAGACACATTCGCACTTATAGCGTACATTTTTCAGAACGAATTCATGGAAACTTGAATGCGTGGTTCTTCTCAACGTGTGATATGACAGCGAAGTTCATTTATACCCGTTTAGTGTTATGTGTAAGTTTCCGGTACTCGGAGCTGTAAGTGAAAAATTCTAATCAATTGACAGTGAACAGTGTTTTTTTTCATGAGTGTCAAAAAAAATAGTAGCTTAAGTAGAGAATTGAGTGTAGGTCGCGGCAGCGGGAATGTTTGGGTCGCTGCGGCGGCGCCAACACCGGATGTTGCGCCATGGCCCACGAGCGATCGCTTCCCGGACAGCGGCGACGACAGCGGCGGCGGCGGTGGTGGCAGCGGTGGCGATGGCGATGGTGACGATGGCAGTGGTGGTGGACAGGGCTGTGGCGGCACCGGCCCCTGGAGGCAGGTGATGGCAATGTGTCAGCAATGGACGTTCTCACGCGGGCGCTGGTTGCGGCAGCTGATTTCGGCAACGATAAGCCACGGCGATCGCATAGGCGATTATCGGGGAGGTGGCTGAAACAGGCGAGAGCAAATGGGAGATAGCGCACTCTATTAGTGTGAGCGCCCACGACCGCATTTGGGGGAAGAAGCCCACAACAGCACAACGAAAAAGTGGACTGTTGGAAGCTTTCTGTGTAGCTCGCGATAGACATTTTGAGATATGAATTTCCTAGATTTTAGATTCCCAGAACTACCCACAGCCCAGGGATGCTAAACGGCTGGAGACACTTTTCCCCAACTGTTTTATAGTAAAAATTTTCCAAATATGCATGATACATTAAAAATACCAGAACTCAAAAGTTAGTTTGTAGATTTAGGAAAATGTTTATTGTAATTGAAAATAAATAAAAAATTCTGATGTGCTACAATCAAAGCACCTGGTTATCCAGATATAATCAGCTAATATAACAAGAAAGTAGAATATCTTACTTTCTTCAGTCCTATGATTCGATTTTAAACCGTCACAGAGTGCAATGATTTTGTTTAGTTATGAAGTTTCTAGTTCGAAATTAAAATAATGTTATATTAATATTACACATCGTTTTACAAAGTACCATTTGCTATAAATACATGAAGTTGATGGGACTATTATTAAATAAATACATGAATTAATTAAAATACAATTTTCAAAATTAAATGCTTAAAAAATTGCCCGATTTTCCCCCAATTTTTCGAATACCTTCCACCACCACGAAAACAACAACAACAACAACAACACAAAACATCCATTTTGAGGTGTAAAATCCGTATTATAGCAGCTCGTCCATACAGTTGCCATCCTGCGAGTTAGTTCGACTTGAAACAGCCTGGGTGCTGTAGTGATTGCTCCGAAAACAGTACGTCCGGCAGCGCATGATACGGATATTGCCAACGAATAAATAACAACTGGTGGTTGAGAACTGAGAAAGTATCGGATGAGTGGAAGTCTTGAAAATCTATTATGTGGCGAATACTGCGGCAATGGGAGTATGGAGGAGCAATATAACTAAATATACCGAACGTTTCTAAAAATCCGTTTGAGGGCCGAATATTTTGTTTCCTGAGGGGGTTCAGAACCCCTCGCTCTGCAACGAGCGAGGCAGATCTTCAAACAACCTGTCGGACAATCATTGCAGTTCGGTCTTGAACCACTTGTGCAGCGCGTATTTAGAAAAACGTTAGGTTCCAACGATACCTGTATCTTCTTTGATTTTTCAGGACAATGTGCAGATGCCTTTGACTAAGTCACATAACTGTCGCTCTCGAAGCTAGAATTATTGCAGAACTGCAACGCGTATATCTGACAATTGTGTGTAGTGACATTGATGATGATAATAATAATAATAATAATATTAATACCATTTCTATAAATAATTACGTACTATTTTATTTCTCATTATTAGTGTATGTCTAAACTAAATTTGTTGATTAAGATTAAGATTAAATGTTCAAGATAAAACTGAATTGACTGCTTACTTACTCGATTGACTAAAATTGATTCGATAACACAGTACGAGATAAAAAACTATTTAAAAAAATATATTTGTGTCGTTTTTATAATTTTGTCGCATGGATGACTCTGATTTCAGCAGTGCAAAAATCTAACGAAATTTGATAACGGATTACTACACACCCATCAGCACACTCCTAGATAATACGAGTTTCTGTCAGTTTTATCCATTGTTCTATCGTTTTAACGCAGTTCACCGTATGAAGTGATGCTGCACGTGACTGTTGCTATCTTCATCTCGTGAGAGCGCATGAGCAGATGATTCGGCTGCCGATCACTGGGCGCGTGGCCATGCGGAAGGTGTTAGATTGTGCGCGCATCGGCCCCACATCGCCAGGAGCTCCCTCTTGTGGCACCCTTCTCGCCCAACAACCTTTCTGACTCGTTGATTGATTGATTACAACTGCTTCCGGGCGCGTCAAATCCTAGGTTATTAGTTCCGTATGCATAGTGCATTATTTTTGCTCGGGAGGTGGCGGTTTTTCTTGCCCCACTGAATGGCGACATGCGGCACTGACCTACTGTCGGCAAGCGAGATTTTCCTAAACCACCCATCAGCGACTCACCGCGCAATTGGAACAAGCGCTAAGCTCCTAAATGCGTGGCAGTGTAGTGAACGCATGTGTAAGTGTGTGTGAGGGGTATGATAGGACAAGGAGTGGGAGGGAAAGGTCGCGCGGGGTCCGTGGCGCGTGGTTTAGGGCGCTGCATTCGCTTGGTTACTAGTGATCGGAGAAACTACGGAAAACTACTAATCAGACCAGCTAGAATTCCCCTCCAGACTGCTACAGAACTCGACCTAGATATCTGACTAGTATCGAAAATCCTGCCACCGTCGGGACTCGAACCCCAGAACATCCCTGTGAGAGGCGCTGCAGCGAGATCAGTGAATCTCCTGAGTCACCTCTCCCGGTTTTCTGACTCGTGAAGGGACGTCTGTAGTCCGTAGCAAAACAATATTTCAGATAGCCACCTCTACGCATAAAGTGGTAAGAAAAGTTTACAGTTTTGAACAGTTTGCCAGACGATATAGGCAAAAATACGTCGTAAATATGCTACTGCTTGTTGGAGAATTATTCCTGAAAATGTATGAAACAGATTTAACACCGAACATTCAGAGTGATATAAGAAATGCTATGAACAATTCAGCATGGAACAATTCAGCAGGCACACATGCAACCCGCATCACATATAAGATAGTGCATAACGTGCAAACCGTGCATTATATGTCAATAAAAATAAGTCTTTGGGACACTGTGGGCTCAATTTCTCTTTGAATGTAATTTACAAAATGATATCTTTCCGGATCTTCTATTACACTGCTGGGAGTTTAGCACCTGTGTGTAGAACTACTTTGTAGCACAGGTGGTCTGAAAATATCAGAATCTAAAAATTTATGAAATACTTTACTATCTGTATACTCTACGCAATTAAAATTTAAGAGTTTAACCCTTACTGCTTACTAATAAATGCAGAGAAAAATTAGAAATTTTACGTCAACCGTATTTGGCCAACGTTTGTGATGTAACGCACATTTCAGAGTTTCGCAATACGAAGTTTGGTCCCAGAATGCAGTTACTATTTTGGAACAATGATTTACAATGATTTTGGAACAATGATTTACGAACGGAAATTTTTTCGTCCTGCCCAACAAATATCTGTATTGGTATATTCTGTCTATGCAGTTTTACAACTCACTTCATTTCTTTTGTAAGAACGTGTGCATCATCTGCAAGTCATACCAAACATTTTTAACAAAGGCATTTTCGATCCAAAGAGGAACGTAAGAAATATGCATGAAACGATGGTAGGAGATGACATTGTTTCAATGGATTATAGTTGAAGTACATGTTTCACATCAGTCAGTCACAAACTACAAGGTGGAGCAAAAATAACTCATGGATTTGTCTCGCATAGTATTAGTGTGTGAGTGGAATGGTGGGGTGAAAGTCCTACTTTTCTGTAGGTTAGTGCGTCCAGTTTCAGCAGCAATGGCGCAGAGAACCGTGCTTCATGGCGTTTTCGCTGTTGGACATTTATTCAAAAGTAATGATTGTGACGTTTTTTCGGCGTTCCACGCTCTAATGTTCCGCGAAACGGTACGACACCTAATCGCAACAGAATATTGCGTCGGGTTGTCTCGTTCCCCACAACTGGATCAGTCATGATGCAGGAGTCGCCTGGTTGTCCTCGCACGTTGTGAACGCCGAGAAATGTCGGGTTACTTAAAAGGTAAAGTGTACCGCAACAAACATCGTTTATTTTTTCTTTAAAGTGGACAATGAAATTAGGTCACTGTTTCACCTCCTGCCTTGTAAAATGAATCTTTTTTATTGAATTCGCGAACCTCTTTCTCAACAGGGCTCCTGGTCTTAGAAATGTGCTTATCACTGTTAAAAATAGTCATTTTAAAAGGCAGTAACAATGAAATAATATCAGACACTTTAAAAAAACGAAGTATATACTCAATAATATGAACGTTGCAATGCGTAAATAAATTGCCGCTGTTCCACGAAACATATTGACAAACGTGATGGCGAATTTCGAAGAAAGATTTTTAATACATATACTTGAAGAAGGCCGCCGTCTGTCTGACGTTAAACATGTGAATAAACGTTATAATGTATAAATTAGCATTGGTTACATTACCAATTGCTGCGATGTGAGTAAATTTTGTATGTGATAAAAATAAAGCTAATTATACTAGTTTGAAAGCAATGCTTTCTTTTTCGTAACCTTGTCTCGGAAATAATGAATAATTCATGGTGACCCCTTTTCTATTTTTATTGTAAAATGCAAGTATCCTCACTTCCAATTTGATATTAATAATAATATATTTCTCGCCCTTCCTCTCTCCCACCTCTCCACTCTTCTCCATCCCTTCACACCATTAATTTACAAAAAAATGGCTGCTGAAACTGATGCGCTTTAAATTCCAGTGAGAATACCATGTAAAATAAATAATATTGTAATGGAAAAGGCGTACTCACAAACAACAATAGGGAGCTCATCCATGCTCAGGGAGTTGACAATGATCTAGTAGGATCTAGTCCTGTTTTCCATTCGTAATATTTTGGGAAAATATGGATAACTCTGACATCTCTTTAAAAATATAGTGTGTTTTATACCAAAGCACTCTGGGATAAACTTTTTGAACATTAAAACTCACACAGTTTGCTTATGTTTACGGAATATTTAATGGTGAGAATGAAAACATAATATAGCTATGGATAAAAATGTGTTCGTCTACGCAGCAGAACGATATGTAAGATATAGTTGAAAAAATGATTGTTATAAAATTTACTTAAAAACAACTATTATCAGAATATTTACAATAAAATAAAACTTTTATGCTTTACAGAGTATCCGAGATGAAGCACTCGGCAAAAATATAATTAATAAATTTTGCAAGAACAGTCAAAATGACCCAATAAAAAACACTGAATGTAAGTGAAGAACTGAACGGTGCAGTTGATGTTTTTTGGTGTCTGTATATCTCGTACATAACACAGCATTAGCATTAATTTTTTCTCCTTTACCTGTATCACAATACAAACATATATTGTTTGTCATGTTGAGTATTTTGGTATTTCAGAAGTAAACAGTGGCATACCAGTGTGAGAAGCAATTGCGTAATTGAACATGTTCTCTCTGGATTCAAAATAGCAATACATACGTTATGCAAAACAATTAACTATTATCTCAGAGAACATCAAAAATTCTTTCTTAACGGAAGTGTTCCCCGTCAACTAAATAAAAGACATCAGTCCAGGGAATAACATTTAGAAGACTAGGCCTAAATTGTTTTTCCTTTTCTCAAAAACACGTAAAAGAATATCTTAATTCTAAAACTGAATAGCTTTGAATAAAATCTTCCTATTGAAGAAAGAATAGTGAAATAAGGAATAACTACTATGATGCAAGCGTTGAAATTTGTAGCAAGAAAATGAAAGTACTTGAGCAATCCCTAGTCGTTCACTACTTTCAGATGGCGCGTGTAACCTCATGTAATTGGGTTTTAAACACTGCCGTACAACTAGTGCCGTCGGTTGCGCTGGCAGTTTCTCCGCGATTCTAACCCCGCGTAAAGCAAGGATATTATCCGTGATATAATTGTGGCGAGATGTGCACACACTACCACGCCATGTCCGCATGTCTGCATTTCTTCATCATTTGACCAGAAACTCTTCAGGGAATATGGCTCGGGAAGAAAAAGAAGAACGGAAGTGCAGAGTGCAGTACAATATAGGCCATACCAGCCCAGCCCCCATAAAGCCTGATTTCTTGGCTGGCCGGGTGACGTCGCGTCGTTGGCTGAGAGGCCGACGTTTCGCCTATCATATCGATCATGACGATCATTACCCTGACGAAGCTTGCGATATGACAGCGAAACGTCAGCCTCTCTGCCAACGACGCGGCGTCCTCCGGACAGCCAACAAGTCATGAACTCGAGCCGAGGAAGCTTACGTAACCCCATTAAGCCTATTGAAATTCGGAAATACGAATATCTCGATTTTGGTGGAAGTGTGTCTCATTTTGAATGGAAATTTTGAATGGATATCTTCATATT